>JARYGA010037843.1:0-30323 GCA_030545235.1 Helianthus tuberosus | reverse complement strand
TGTGTACAGATACGGGTTAGGATTTGGTGGAGGATTGCTGGGACCAGCCTCATCCCTAGATGCAGTAGGTTGTGAGTTTGCAAAAGGAGGGATGGGAGGTCTAGGAGATAGTGACGGTTCTGGTTCGTCATAATCTAGACGAATCCTCACTCCCTTGTCTCTTTCCCTACTCACATATTGGTTGAGGAGAGATCTTAACTCCAAGAAATTGTTGGCGACCCCTACAGGAATAAGGTCAACACGTGAGGGGGTGTTAGAGACACCGGCGTTAGGGGATGGAACCCCTGATTAGGATGGAGTTGGTGTTTGGAAAGTGAGAAACTCGGGGTATGTTGCTCCAGAAGGAGTGTTCCTCGGTGTTGAGAAGGACGTAGGTATAGCCACATGAGCTTGGCTAGTGCTTGGGGTAGAGGTATTTGGGACTTGGTTTACCTCTCCCAGAGATTCACTTTCCGACATTGTAATTTTAAGAGAATGGAGCTACACTACTAGGTCTTTTGAAGAAAATCAGTGGCGTAGCCCCACGATGGGCGCCAACTTGTTGATGCAACAAATACTAGACCGATGATGGTAGCCGTGCTGGTTAGGCAAAAGGGTTGGAGGGTTCAGTTTTTCCTAACGCAGGTCGTGGGGTCCCCCCACGTTTGCAAGATGTGGAGAGAGGTTCACTAGTTAGATTTTGTTGTTTGCTCAAGATCCTCCACTGAAGTGTGTTCAGCTTCGGATGTGAGAGCAATGAAATGTGTGTGTTGAATGTGAGGAGGAGTGACTTGCATGGAACAAGTACTCGAGAGCAAAGACCAGAGATCCCAATGGAATCAGAGTTGATCGGAATGTCTCCAGCACTAAATGAAGTGTCACATATATAGGGAAGGTTATCGCTCAAAGAGGAAACCATTGACTAGTAAAACATGCTTGCAGTGGGGGACTTACCCTTTTGGGGGTTGAAGCCTTTTGACCTGCTAGTAAAAGACTACACTCTGTGCACTTGTCTTACTTTTGCGGCTAGGAGAGTTGTTGAAGTAATCAGAGACATGACCATTTACTGTACACGTGCTGCTTTATCCTAGCTCCCACCTTTTAACCTTTTAAGCGTTCATGTTATTAAGTCATTTTATTTAGTCTTGAGCTACCCCTGTCATCAATAAGTAATAACATAATTAGGTTATTCCTTGATTTATGTTCGACTCAACCATTTGGGGTCTAAAGTGTAAAATCTCGGCCTTTCATATACTTTTATTTTTTTAACTTAGGATTTTAACAAATAAGAATTGTTGGAAATTTTATAAATAATATTAGAGTAAATTTCAAAGTTCGTCCTTTATGTATGTCTAAAATATCAAAGTATGTCCTTTATCATTAATAACCTCAGAAAACATCCTTAATGTTTGCAAATCCTTACATGTTACGTCCTTTAGTCCTAATCCAGTTACTTTTCATGGTTAAATTTGACTAAGTCAGCCCCACATAAGGGTATTTTGGTCATTTTATCACAAATATTAAAAGAAATATTAAAAAATTATATATATATATATATATATATACATACAGCTCTCTCTCTCTCTCACAACACACATCAGCTCTCTCTCTCTCACACATAAACACCTCTCTCTCTCTCTCTCTCTCTCAACACACACCAGCTCTCTCTCTCTCTAATCGCCAGACCACCACCGCCGGACCGACAACCACCGACATACACCTCACCATCCCCCAACTTCCTCAAATCCGCCATCGCCAGGTCACCAGACTTCGAACATATCTTACACATAGTCAGTTCATCCACATCAAAACTAACATCAGCAAACGAATCTCCAAACCTACTACTCCGCCCTCAAGTTAGGGTTCCAGGAACGGTCGATTTCGATGAATTTCCGGACTGTCTACCGATTTCTGACGTCACCTGGTGCGAATCGAAAGCGGAAAACACGAGATCCGGTGAGTCGGTTACGACGGTTACTCGAGCTTTATAGATCCGCGGATCTGTACGATCGATCCACTCGACGGAGCCGACGCGACGGCCGTTAGCGAGGTTATAGAAGTAATAGAGTCAAGGTGAGTCCGTACTGTACCTGCGTGCGATAAATTCCAATCGTAAACAGAGATCTGGCCGCCGTGAGCTATCCAAACCGATCCGTAGTCAAGCACCGTGAAAGCGGTTACGAAACCGTCAGATGCAGGTCGAATTGTGGAGACGATAGCAGCGTCGATGCCGGAGAGTGGATTCGGAAGCATGGCGGACTTGAGGTGAGATTCGATGCCGTAGTATGAGGCTTCATCGAAGAGTTCTTGATCGGTGAAGCGGCGGTGGTGGCAGATCTGTGGTGGTGGTGGCGGTGGCAGCTGGGTTGTGGTGGTGGGGTTAGGATAGTTAGAGAGAGAAGGAGAAACATTTAGTCTGTATATATTTATTGTTTTTGATGATTATTTATTTTAATATTTATGATAAAATGACCAAAATACCTCTATGTGGGGCTGACTTAGTCAAATTTAACCATGAAAAGTAACTGGATTAGGACTAAAGGACGTAACATGTAAGGATTTGCAAACATTAAGGATGTTTTCTGAGGTTATTAAAGATAAAGGACATACTTTGATATTTTAGACATACATAAAGGACGAACTTTGAAATTTACTCATAATATTATATTATGAGTTATTATAATGATTATTTAATAATTAAGCCAAGATGAATGAGATATTTTGATCATTAAGTTTGTGTGTTGGAACCATAAATATGTGGGAAATTGAGCTTGTTCCACATAGGTGGAGAGATAAATCTTTTGTGGATTTATAATTAGAATTCTTTACACGAATGTATTCTTGTGTGGCAACTCACACCCAGTGGTTGCCAAGAGGGTGCGAAGCACCCAACACGCGCCCGGGACGAGGGCGATGGGCGCATTGTGGCGCTTTGATGGCGCACTTTGCACACTGTTCAAATTCCACCAATGGGGTGGTGGTCCATTGGCAAAGGTAAAGCCTTTAAAACACCTAGGTTGGGAAGGGGAAGGTCTTGGGTTCAAGTCCCACAGACGACATGGATTAAAGAAATTAGCCATTCAAAAAAATAAATAAATAATAAGTTACAGAATTCATTGTGCCATTGAATTTTAAAATTTATTTTTATAAGTTTCAGAATTCATTGTGCGATTGAATTATAGAATTGAATGGTGCGTTCAATATAGACTTATCATTTCAAATTTTAACATTATATATACAAACCTTTGTGCTTTGTTTTAGATACACAATACTGAAACCGTATGGTTCCTACAACACACACATCAAATGAATTCCCTAACTTTGCATCTCTGTGCACTCTTGTTTCAGGTATCCTTTCAGGTGCTAGGCTAATCCTGGCAGTACAATCCGCTTAGGCTGTTGTACCCTGGGAAACAGACGGGTTCACCTGGGTGGCCCGAAATCTGTTTTAAGTGAAGCGTGATCTTCACGTGCCTCAGTCAACGTTGTTTTATGTTTTTTTTTTTCCTTTTGTAATATGTTCTTAGTTTAGTTTACATTTCTTGTATTCTATTTCCTTTTAGTTTGGTTGAGTTCTTTTTATGTATTATAATCAGAATATTGACTAATAAAGTGTTATTTTATTTATTTTGTGAACGTCTTATCACACCCCAACCGATGGTGGAAACACCGGGGCGCGGCACTGAGCGAAACAGATTGTCCAGAAGAAATCCATAACAACTAAAATTACCAGATATTTAACGTTACGTCCCATAACATAACATATCAAATAAAAACAGTTATTACAGACATAGTGTCTCAAAGACAATAAATTGTTCCGACAACTCAGATTTTATTTATTTAATTTCTAGACTCCCCTAGCTTGATTCCACAGAGATCAGCAAACATAGCAAGCAACCTAAACACCTGTCACATACGTTAAAATAAAGTCAATACACATAGTGTAAAGGTGAGCATACAAGTTTAATAGTATAATAGTAGCGAAAGCGATTTACGCATAACCAGCATGTAACAAGTAGGATTGTGAAGCAAGTAAGTTATCGACAATGAAATATACATAAACGTGACTGCGAGTTGTAGAATGCGCAACACATATCACCACTGTGATACGTGAAGAAAAGCCCTTAACAACCCCTGTCCACGATAGGTGATGAGTTCAAACTATAGTACTATCGTTGCTAAGGTGTCAGGCAACAATTATTGTGTAAACATAACATACAAGCATTCATCAAATAGCATGTATAACATGCAGAGCGGTTAGCATACAAAAGTAGTTGCGTTGTGTGTCGATGTGATTTGATATAAGTAACGTATGTAACACCCAAAAGTGCATAAAGTAAAAAGGGATCGAGTATACTCACAGATCGTGTTTAATAAATAAACACAGTCTTGGATTGAAGGGAGCGCTGGAGAGTTAGCCTGATCACAGTACGACAGTATAAGCGTTGAACAATACGTGAAATAGTGTGTCGGGTGAGATGAGTGACGGAGGGTGATCCGTTCTGATGACCGTCCGGACGGATGACCATTCGGTTGGATGGTAATCCGTTTGGGGAGGATGTGTTGTGTATGAACTTTGAAGTTTTCGTTGTAGCATTTAAAAAGGTATGAAATGTCTCTACCCATTAGGTCGTCCGGTCGGACTGTCATCCGGACGGATGGCCTTCTTCTCGGATGGTGATCTGGGTGGAGGCTAGCATACTTTGAAATTTTGAAATTTGGTTAAGTGCTGAAATCATTAGTCACTTGGTCGAATAGCCGTTCGATCGGATGGCTATCCGATCGGATGGCTGTTCGATCGGGCGACTATTTTGGGTTGAAAACTTAGTAAAATCAGCTAAGTTAAAGGTTTAACCGAGACGGTATGACAACATGTTCAAACAACGGAAACCACATCAAGTCCAACTCATCCGATCGGACGGGAATCACCCCGTTCGACCAGACTCAACCGTTCTTGACGGCGTTTCATGTTCAACCCGTGAATCTGTCGTCTCTCCGATGCGAATCCATTCTCAGCTCGGTTCTCTACTGGAGAATGAGTAGAACACCCGAGTGAGTCCAGATTCTAACGTTTTTGAGTGAAGAGTGAAGAATGTTTGAAGAAAAGTTTGAAACACTTTGGTTATGCTTAAATTTAGTTGAAATTAGTGTTTAAACATTGTTGAAATCCTTTAGATCTGAATTGTTCTTGGTGGAATGAGGTCACCTTTTAGTATTCATATGAACTCCATGATGACGTCACTTAGAACAACCCAAATCGGGTGGATTTCATGGTGGAAATGTAAGATTTGTTGGTGAAATCGATGGAAAAGTGTGTGTAGATAATAGAAGTACAAGATTTGGAGTGAAAACTTACAAGAATCGCAAGAAATCGAGAGGAAAGTGGCCTGAGAGTGCGTGGGTCGGAGGAGAGCTGTCACAACATGAACAGTGATGTGACAGGTGAGTATTTATAGGCAAGAGGGTGAGAAAGGTGGTGTAGGGAACAGGTCGGATGGCCTTGCGATCGGATGGCCATCCGATCGGATGGCTCGAGTGAGTTGGTTTCTGACTTTTCGTTATGTGCGTTAACCATTGCGTTGCGTTGCGAGGCGATAGCATTAAACAATAGTTAGACAAATAACATAACCCCTAATATTCATAAAAGTAAACCTTAGATATCGAGTTCGCGATGAGATTGCGTTGCGATAGAGTTGCGATTGCATTTGCGATTAACACCATTAACGTAAGTAAACATGCACAAGTAACACATAATGGCACACACACGTAAAACAATATCCATAACATGTAATTCTATTTGCGATGCGATAGCGATGTGATAGCGTTTAGTAGATGTTGATGCAACAAATAATAGACCAAAGATAGTAGCGATATCTCCGGGGTAAAAGGGTTCAAGGTTTCGATTAACCTAACACAGGTCGTGGGGTCCCCCCACGTTTGTAGCACGTGGAGGCGGATCACTTTGTTATTATTCACTTTGAATTCTGGATTGAAGGGTTCAACCCAGAATGTCTATGTTAAGTGAGATAATATTGTAGTGAGCCGAGAATAGAACAAGCATGGAGCAAGTTCTAGAGAGGAGAAGTAAGATCAGAGATCAAGGGTAATCTGGGTTGATCTGGAATGGCTGGAATGGATGGCAAGAGGCTGTTATATATAGGGAAAGAATCTTCTATAAGAGGAAGCCTTTGACCAGTGATCCGTGGCTACAGTGAGGGACTTGCCCATTTGGGGGTTGAAGGGTTTAGACCTGCGGACAAAAGGGTGTTCTCTGTGCACATGTTCTGTCTGTGCAGAAATGGTTTAGACGTTAAGTGTTGATGTGACCGGACACTGTGCTTGTCCTTTTTACTGTTCTCCTGAGTTTGCGTGTATTGAACCTCTCAACCTTTTAACCTTTTAAGCTATTATGTATATTAGTCATTTTATTGAGATTTGGGCTACCCCTGTCATCAGCCCCCCAAGTCAGAGGTGTTTGGGATGTAAGCTCAAATGCTTCTGACTTTTACACATTATTTTTTATTGCTTAAAGGCTTCAAGGCGTTTGAGTTTTGAGATTTGAATTTCAGAATGATAGTAGATATGATAGGCTTTAAGGCTTGAAGGTTTAAAGGCTTCAACTTGTCTCACTCAAGAGGAAGTTGAGGCTTTTTGTAAAGAATGGGGGATCGATCTAAAGTTTAATCCGGTGGCTCTGGGTTTTGGCAAATCGATCGATTAGTGTCCCGTTGGTTCGATTGCTCTTTATTGCTGAGTTTTCCAATTTGCGTCATCCGTTTTCGGTCTTTGTTCTGAATGTTTTAGAGTATTATCGTGTGTCGTTTGGTCAGTTACACCCTTAAGGTCTTGCTAGGGTTTTACACTTTGATGTTTTGTGTCCAGCGATAGGGTATGACCCATCGTTGTTGTTGTTTCGCTATTTCTTCCAGTTAGCCAAGAACGTCGATTGTTTTACCTTTGAAACATCTCAGGTTGATGTGTGTTTAATTTCGTCTATGGTTACTACCCTTGGTTCTTGGAAGGACCAAATTTTCTGGATTTCTGAGTCCATTGTTTTCTTCAAACTTGTTTGGAGGTACCCTGATGCTATGTTAAACAAGCTTAAGCCATTTGAGTCTGAAATAGATTGTTTAAAAGCCATTAGGAAGTGTCCTTCAAGGCTTCATCCCTTTCCTGAACACTTTTTAGTGTTAATGGGTGTGAGCACCTTGTGGGACATGCCGGATCGTGACCCTGTGCTCATGAGGTATGATCAGGGTATGATGTTTTGCCTTATGGTTTATCAAGAGTGATGATACCTCTGATGTTGTGTTTGGGGATGCTGAGGCCACCCCCGGTGAAGATGTTGTTGCCAGAGGTGCTGAACACAGGTTCGAGGGTTCAGGTTATGTGAACCTTCCAAATGTCAAAGGTTTCACCAAAGTTGTTGCTTCCAAAGTCTCTACTCGTCGTTCTAGCTGCTGTTTGATAAAGATTGCTGACCAACCATCGGCTTCTGAGCCGGTGGAACTAAGTAATGACATAGAGGCTTCAGATGATTTAGAAGTTGGGGTTGGGGAAAATAAAAAAGGGGCAAGGGACGGCCCTTGGTGGTTTGGCGGGTAAAAAGGTTGTGAGCTTGAAGGGTTCCGGGAAGGGTGGTGAAGGTTCCACCATTGTTAATCCAGGGGAGGTTTATGTGCCGGATTGGAAGGTCACAGTTGGTGACAGCTTCAAGCCTTCATCTGTTTGTGAGGATGTTCTTACCCACTTTGATTCTCCTATTGTTCGAGGTTCTTGCTCATCTATGGATGATGACCTGATGATTTTGAAAAATGGTAATGGGTGCTTATAACCTTGTTTCCTTGCTTCCAGAGGGTTTATCCCGATTTCGCAAGAGGATGTGAGAATATGATGTCTTCTCGAAGAAGAGGGATGAGATGAATGCTTCACTAGCTACTCTAAAGAAGGAGGCAGAGGGTTATGCTGGGAGGGAGAAAAGCTGATGTTGAGGATTGATGAGCTTTCTTCCCAGCACAAGACTGATATGGTTGAGTTGGAAAAACGCTTGGAGGCTGACAAGGTTTAAGTCAGGGTCGATAAGGCTACCTTGGAGGTTTAGAAAAAGAGCCTTCTTAGAGGAGAAAGAAGGGTTAAAGGCTTCATTTGCCCAGGAAACTAGTGATAATAAATGGCTCATTGAGGATGGATTCCAGCAAGTGGTTACTTATCTTCTCCATTCGTCAGAGTTCAAAAAAGTCTTGGGTGATGTGTACATCGAGCTTCTTGTTCATGGGAGACACCAAGGTTTGTTTGCTGGTTACAAATATTTGTGAACCTAGGAAGCCTTAGAAAAAATCTTCTCTTTTTCAACACAAAGCCTTCAAAGTATTATGGGAACAGTTTTTAAGATAGAGCATTTGATTTACTCTTATGTGGGTGAAGTCTCCGAGTGTTTTGGTAAACCTTTGCCTGTCTTGCAGGAGCTAAAACCCAAGGGCCTTAATGAGGCTGTTTGTAACGAAGTGTTGACGTCCCTCTCGAAGAAACGTCCTTGCTTCGGAGATAGCGAGGAAACGTGTTCTGAAGGTGGTGAGGGCTCAAAGGGTTCAAGCCTTGAAGCCTCCGAGGCAACGGGTGCAGCAGGGAGGAAAAAGAGGAAGGCTAAAAAGACCCCAGATGATGGAGGTTCGAAGAAGGATGATGCAGCAAAGTCTACCATCCCTGACGCTGCTAAGTGAAGAAGAGGCCTTAATTCATAGCTTTCTTAGCATGTCGAACAATGTTATGGGTTGTTTGTTTGAACATCTTTTTATTTTAAAGGAACCGGCTAGATCCCTTGGTGGTTAAAGCCTTGGAGGCTTGTGGACAATGTTTTATGTTTGATGGCCAGTATGGCCCTTGCTATCTTTAACTTATCTTGCTATGTTGTACTATTTATTCCCTAGCGTTTTCATTGATTTTGCATGTTGTCTTTGTTTTGGGTGGTGCAACTTATGTTATTTATACCTTAAAGGGTTCAGTGCTGCAGTCACTTAGCCTTAGGATATTTTTAACAAGAAGATACAACCTCTATCCTATGTATGATATTCACTTAGAGTATTTTTGGTTCGTAAGCCAATGTTAGGGCTTAAGGAACATTTGGTGTAGGTTGTTCAAACCCGTCTATGAGACATGCTTTTTAAGATTTCTATGAGTCTCATGGAGTTGTATTGATTTAGGAACTCACCCCTTATATAGGTCCATTCAACCCTTGAACCTATTGAGCGATGTGGCCTGGGAGTTCATCCCCTTACATGGCCCTTTCCATGGAGTTTCTTGCTAGGTTCTCAACCTGATTATAGGATAGAAAGACAAATTTTGATTCGTCGTTCATTTATTTCAAAGTAATTCGATTACTAGGGGAATAGAACAACTTTTGGGAGCTGTTTGTAACACGTTTTGGTTAAACGTGGAACCTTTTAAGGTTTTTGCCATTCCAATGGCGGGGAAGCTTTTTGCCTTGCGGACCTGCCAGCTTGTATGATCCCCCTTTGTGGGCTTTAAGGGTATTGTATGGCCCTTCCTACTTAGGGCCAAGCTTTCTTGGCTTTCTTTCTTGTAGGCCTCATTATTTCGAAGCACAAGGTTCTCAGGCTTGAAACGTTCATGCTTCACCCGTGTATTGTAATACAATTCCATGTTTTGCTTGTACCTCGCTTTTTGTATGGCTGCTTGATCACGAGCCTCTTCGAGGAGTTCCAAATTCAACATTGTCTCTTTCTTATTTGATTCGAGGTCGATGTCGAGTGTTCTTTGTATTGTTACTCCGATTTCGGCTAGGAATACAACCTCTGATCCAAACACTAGGCTGTAGGGTGTTTTCTTGTGGCTCGTTTTCTTGGTTGTTCGAATTTCCAATAGCACATTGGGAAGCTATTCGAGCCAGTTGTTGTTGTATCTTTCCAATCGAGATTTAATCCTTTCAACAATGTTGTTGTTTATCCTATTAACTTGGCCGTTGGATTGTGGGTGAGCTACCGAGCTGAATACTTGGGTTATTTTGAACTCCTTACACCAGGAGCTAGAAGGGTTCTCGGCAAACTACTTCCCGTTATTCGTGACTAGTACCCCTGGAGCCCAAAACGACAGATTATGTTTTCGTAAACGAAATCAATGAACTGTTTCCCTGAGATTTTTGCCAATAGTTTTACTTTTGGCCACTTGGTGAAGTAGTTCACGGCTATCAATAAGAGCTTGACTCCTCATTTGGCTAGTGGGGATGGACCAACGATGTTGATTCTTTACTTGTGAAATAGCCAAGCCGAGGAGATGGGAACGGGGTCATGTTTGAGGCTTTTGGGTACCGGAGCATGTGACTGACAAGCTTCATACTTTCACAATTGTTCGGAGGTATCTCGATGCATGGAAGGCCAAAAGTGTTCGAGGTTCATCAACTTTGACACTACCGATTTTGGGCCACAATGAGCTCCACATATCCCTTCGTGAACCTCTTTGATCAGATATTGGCTTTGTTCTGGGCCAACGCGTCGAAGTAGTGGTGCAAGGTATCCTTTTTGTAAAGGATATCTCCTTGTAACACATATTGCCTTGACTTGATATGAACCCTTTTAGCCTTAGTCTGGTCATTAGGTAATTCACCATTTTGAGGAACCTTTCAATGGGAGTCATCCAATTTGGCCCTTTTTTAGTGATCACATCTTGAACCTCAAGTCTTCGGATGGATGAGGTTTTTAACACCTCAATTAGTACCTTCTTGTTGAGGTGGGCAAACGTAGGAGATACAAGTTTGCTTAGTGCATTAGTTCTCTTGTTTTGAGATCTTGGAACTTTTTTGATGGAAAATGTTTGAAATGTGTTCATCAATTCCTTTGATTTCTCTCGGTACTAATACATGTTGGGTTCTTTTGCTATGTAGCTGTTATTGTCTTAGCTTCAGAGAGTCTGTAAGGACTTGAAGCTTTTGAACCCCCATTTCTTTGGCTATGTAGTTGTCATTTATTTGGTTTGAAACAAGCAACGAGTCTGTGAAGACTTGAAGCCTTTTGACACCCATATTTTGCAAGCTTGAGCCCAGCAGTCAATGCTTCATACTCAGCTTTGTTGTTTGTAGTCTGAAATTCAAGACGAAGGGCATACGTTAATTACAATTCGTTAGGATCAATTAGAACTAGCCCTGCTCCTGACCCTTCAATGCTGGAAGCTTCGTCGGTAAAGAGCTTCCAGGTATCAGGGTTGGAGGGTTCAGCTGCAGTTGTATTAACTTCTGTTATGGCTTCTTTAGGGACTTATAAGATGAAGTCAGCCAAGATTTGAGCTTTGACAACTTTTCTCAGGACATAGGTGATTTTGTGTTCACCTAGTTTCACAACTCATTTGGCTAATCGTCCGAAATTTTCTTGTTTTTCAAGCACATTCTTAATTGGTTAGTCAATGATCACTTGTATCGGGTGTTACTGAAAGTACCTTCGAAGCCTTCTAGCCATTTGGGCTAGGGCTAGAGCAAGTTTTTTTTTTTTTTTTTTTTTTTTTTTTTCAAAGAAGAATATTTGATTTCTGCTAATTTTGAAGTTTTGAAAAAGTAAACGGGTATCTGAACTTTGTTTCGTTCAATGATTAGAGCCGTACTTATGGTATTTTCAGCAATCGAAAGGTAGATAGAGGCCGTTTCTCCTATTTTTGGAGCCGAAATGGCTGGGAGTGAAGCTAAGTGTTGCTTCATTTGGTTGAAGGCTTCCTTTTGAGGTAAAACGCTTCAAAGCTGTAAGCTTTCCATTGAAAGTCTTTCTTGTTAGCACATCCTTTGAGGGTTGGCTTTTATGCTTTGTTTCCCCATGATGTGCCCTAGAAACGAGCACTTGACTGGATTAAGCTTTCATGTTTATCTTTCTCGAGGTTTGGAAGGTTTCTTGTATGTCATTGAGCATTTGGTATTCCGTTTTGCTCTTGATCATCAAATCGTCAAAATAAGCTTTAATGTTCTTGCCGATTTGTCCGGAAAACGCTTTGTCAACCAGACGTTGATAAGTGGCACCTGCATTTCTTAAACCAAAAGGCATTTTTTGATAGCAAGATATATCTTTATCAGTGTGGAATGTAGTATTTTATTTTTTTATTTTTATTAGGATCTGATGGTATCCCTTTTAGGTGTCAAGAAGACACTTGGACGGGAAGCCTGTGAGCGAGTTAACCTTGAGGTCTATCTGGGGCAGCGAGTAGCAATCCTTTGGGCATGCTTTGTTTAAGTCTTTAAAATCGATATACATTCTTCAAAACTTTTCGAGTTTTCGAACCATTACGGGATTGGCCACCCATGATTGATACTTAACCTCTCCAAGGATTTTGGTTAGAACAAGCTTTTCTATCTTTTGTATACTGGGCTTATTATCAGATGGGATCCATAATTCATATTTCAATAATGCTACGGGGGATGCCGGTCATATCTTCCGGGTACTAAGCAAAGACGTAGTGCAAGAGCAACTTTTCAAGGTATGAGAGGGTTTCATTGGAAAGGTTAGTGTTTACCCTTATCCCCTGTTGACGATATTTTGGGTTTATGTTCAACCCTTGTTCATCGTCTTCGTCCTTTCTTGAGCTTTCCCCTTCAACCACAAAAGCTTCTTGGGTAGGTTGAAGGGTTGCGATCCCTTTTTCAGTGGGAAACTTCACAGTGCCTTGACCAACTAAAACTGCCATTCCGAACACACCTTGCCCTGGCCTTCCTGTGATGAT
Organism: Helianthus tuberosus; assembly: GCA_030545235.1. Taxonomy (NCBI): domain Eukaryota; kingdom Viridiplantae; phylum Streptophyta; class Magnoliopsida; order Asterales; family Asteraceae; genus Helianthus; species Helianthus tuberosus. Next base: position 17,633 of record JARYGA010037843.1, on the reverse strand, counting down.
ATCATAGTTGGAAGGGATATTGATCACCGCAAAAGTGAGTTGTTCGGTTCATCACTTTGTTCTCTCGTTGAACAAACATAATGGGTTATTTGGCCTAAAGGCTTGATAGGTATATCTGCGATACCTTCAGACTGTTGAAGCTTTGAACGCTCATCGTCGCTGAGAGGATTAAAGCGTTTCAAGGTTTTCATCAGCTGAGAGGGTTAAAGCATTTCTCAAGCATAATTTTGGATGATTCAGACTGTTGAAGCTTTGAACGCTCATCGTCGCTGAGAGGGTTAAAGCGTTTCAAGTTTTTTCATCAGCTGAGAGGGTTAAAGCTTTGTTTTCAAGGTCGATCATGCTCACTTCCTACTTTTATTCTTCAACTATTTTGTCCTTGACCCCTTTAACCAAGTAAGCCAGTTCGGACTTGACGGCTTTTTCGATCCTCTTTTTGGGTTGGAAGCAATTATTGGTATGATGACCTTTCTATTCGTGAAACTCACAATACTGGCTTGATTTTTCTAATCTTTTGTTTTTTGGCAAAGGTTGAGGAGGGTGGAAGCTGTGTTTTACCTCTTCGGTTGCCAAGATCTCTTGCGGAGTCTTGGTTAAGGCTGTAAAGTTTATGGTTTTTTCTCGGCTTGGAGGGTTCCGGCCTTCAGGAATCCGAACCTTTGAACCATTTGTCATAAGAGCCATACTGGAAGCTCCAGTTAAGAGTTCTCTCTCTTTTTTCTTTGATGTCTTCAGCTTATTCTCCTCGAATGTGGGCTTCAGCCCTTTCGAGTGTTTCTTCAAGGGTTTTGGGCAGGCATTTATTGAAGTCTCTTGTGAGATATTTGGAATTTATAGCATTCATGAAACCTGCAACCCTAACCTTTTCATCGGCGTAAGTTAAACCTTCCTTCTTGTAACTTTCGATGAAGTCTCTGAGACTTTCATCCTCATGTTGTTTGATCTGGAAGATTATCATGGCGTCCTTAACATACCTATATTTTTATAGGGAACTTTTGCTAAGATCGTTAAAGGTCTGAACGCTTCGTCCAGGAAGGTCATTGAACCATATGCGCGAAGACCCTTCAAGGGTTTGCCTGAACATGAGACAACATTCGGAGTTGGGTCATTTTTTTATTCTTGTAGTCCCGGCGAAGATTTGGAAGTAGTCTTCAGTACCGTGATGGCATCTTTATCTGGGTTTGAAACTCGTACTCAACAATTTATTGAAGCAAGATATTGGGCTTGTAAGGTTTTGAGGGGTATTTTATTACCCTTGAAGCTGGATTACCGTTTGAGGTACCCTGGTGAGTGGTTGGCACTTGGTTGATGAAGTTAAGGTTAAAGCCTTGAAGGCTTTCTGTGTCATCATCCAGCTTTCACGTGCTGCAAAGGAAATTGTGCCATCATCTGTGTCATCGGCTAGGGCATAAGGTTAAATCCTTAAAGGCTTTCTGAAGCCATTATCTGTGTCATAAGGTTAAAGCCTTAAAGGCTTACTGTATAAGGCATTCCCATGGATGTGCTCATGACCGCACCTTCGAGCCAAAGGCAGGGTGGCCATAGCTTGTTTTCACGAAGTAGCGATGGGAGGGGGAACACTTGAAGCTGGTGACTGCCATAATTGATCAAGAGTGGTTTTATGCCCCATAGGTGCACCGGTTGTAACGGGTTGGGAGGTAAATAAGGGAAAAACGGTTGGACTTGGCCTCCCCAAAAGCTAAAGGGCTTGAGTGGTTGGTCTGTCATACTAGGACCAGCTTCAAGGTAAGATGTGGCTGAACGTGAGCTGCTAAAAGGAAGAGATGGACGACCAGGTGATGATGAGGGTTTAGACTCCTCATAATTTAGTCTTATTCTCACCCTTTTTTCCCTTTCTAAGCTCACATGCTAGTTGAGAAGAAATCTCAGTTGTAAGAAATTTCTAGCTAGTCACTCGGGTGTTAGATCTATGCGTTCCGGTGTATGCATTACATCGATTTGAGTATGTGTAACCCCTGACCGAGATGGGGTTGGTGTTTGAAAAGAAGTGAACTCCGGGAACATATCCCGGTGGAGTACTTCCGGGAGTAGAAAGAGGTGTAGATAGGACCGGTGAGATCCGACCCGAATTTGGTGTTAAATCAGTAAGATAAAGAGAAAATGGAGCTACACAACTGGTCTTTAAGATAAAGTAAGCGGCGTAGCCCCACGGTGGGCGCCAACTTGTTGATGCAACAAATAATAGACCAAAGATAGTAGCGATATCTCCGGGGTAAAAGGTTTCAAGGTTTCGATTAGCCTAACGCAGGTCGTGGGGTCCCCCCACGTTTGTAGCACGTGGAGGCGGATCACTTTGTTATTATTCACTTTGAATTCTGGATTGAAGGGTTCAACCCAGAATGTCTATGTTAAGTGAGATAATATTGTAGTGAGCCGAGAATAGAACAAGCATGGAGCAAGTTCTAGAGAGGAGAAGTAAGATCAGAGATCAAGGGTAATCTGGGTTGATCTGGAATGGCTGGAATGGATGGCAAGAGGCTGTTATTTATAGGGAAAGAATCTTCTATAAGAGGAAGCCTTTGACCAGTGATCCGTGGCTACAGTGAGGGACTTGCCCATTTGGGGGTTGAAGGGTTTAGACCTGCGGACAAAAGGGTGTTCTCTGTGCACATGTTCTGTCTGTGCAGAAATGGTTTAGACGTTAAGTGTTGATGTGACCGGACACTGTGCTTGTCCTTTTTACTGTTCTCCTGAGTTTGCGTGTATTGAACCTCTCAACCTTTTAACCTTTTAAGCTATTATGTATATTAGTCATTTTATTGAGATTTGGGCTACCCCCGTCATCAGTAGACTAGCGTTTAATTATGTTTATCGCATTGTTACTTCACATATTAATAAATCGTAGAACAAATAGCGTCAAGAAAAATATTGATTATCGAGTCAGAGAGTACTAGCAATAATTAAGTCAAAAATGACAGATCTGATTAGCAATCATTTCTTCCTTTGACTTTGACTTGCACTTTGACTTTGACTTTAAAAGTCGGGTTGTTACAGCCTCCCCTACTTGTAAATCCTCAAGAGGGACATGTAAGTTCTGGTCGGCTAGACGCTTTTTGAGGTTCGAAACGTGGAAAGTCGGATGTACGTTGCTGATTTCCTCCGGGAATTCGAGTCTGTAGGCCACTTTGACAATTCTTTCAAGAATCTTAAAGGGTCCAACATATCGAGGCGCTAGCTTTCCTTTCTTACCGAATCGGACCACCCCCTTCCAAGGTGCAACCTTTAGGAGTACGTGATTACCAACGTCAAATTCAAGGGGCTTGCGACGTTTATCGGCGTAACTCTTTTGACGACTCCTAGCTTTAAATAGATTGTCTCGTATCTGGAGGATCTTGTCAGTCATTTCTTGTAATAACTCAGGACCGGTAATTTGCACATCTCCAATCTCGTGCCAAACAATAGGCGACCAACATTTTCGTCAATATAATGCCTCAAATGGTGCCATTTGAATGCAAGAGTGATAACTATTATTGTACGAGAATTTGACTAAGGGTAAATGCGAATCCCAATTACCACCGAAATCTATAACACACGAGCGAAGCATGTCTTCCAGAGTATGAATCGTGCGTTTAGTCTGACCGTCGGTCTGGGGATGGAAAGCAGTACTAAGATTGAGAGTAGTACCGAGAGCAGATTGAAAAGTTTCCCAGAGGCGCGAAGTGAATCAACCATTGCGGTCAGAAATGATATCACGAGGTGTCCCATGTCGACAAATGACTTCGTCGGTATAGATTCTTGCTAATCGTTCTACCTTGTATCCTTCCCGTATTGGCAGAAAGTTGGTGGATTTGGTGAGGCGATCAACGATAACCCAAATGCTATCGTGACCTGATGGCGTGCGAGGAAGTTTCGTAATGAAATCCATGGCTATACTCTCCCATTTCCACAGAGGGATCTCGAGTTGCACGAGTAAGCCAGAGGGTCGTTGTTGCTCAGCCTTGACCTTCCTACAGGTTAGGTATTTTGAAACTTAGATAGCGATATCCTTCTTCATTCCAGGCCACCAATACCTGGCACGCAAGTCCTGGTACATTTTGTCGGCACCGGGATGAATGGAATATCGAGACTTGTGGGCTTCAGTCAGCAATAATCCGCATAAGTTATCGCGATTGGGTATCTAGATGCGATCGAGATAGTACTAGATACCATTTGATTTGGTGACAAGTTGGGTTTCAGCACCACATTTCTTCGTTTCCCCTCTCAAGGTATTCTCAATGAAGCATGCGTGCTGAGCATCACGGATTAGAGCTTCGAGTTCGTGTTGGGCTTGGGTATTACGAACGCTATGCAAATAGCTTCGTCGGCTTAGAGCATCGGCAATGACATTTGCTTTGCCTGGATGGTAACGAATCTCATAGTCATAATCGTTGAGAAGTTCGACCCATCAGCATTGGCGCATATTCAGTTCCTTCTGGCTCAAGATGTGTTGTAGGCTCTTATGGTCGGTGAAGACCGTACACTTGGTACCATAAAGGTAGTGTCGCCAAATTTTTAATGCAAAAATAACTGCGCCAAGCTCGAGATCGTGGGTTGTATAGTTATTCTCATGGATCTTGAGCTGACGAGAGGCGTACGCGATAACCTTGTCCCGTTGCATAAGAACACAACCAAGACCAAGGTTAGAGGCATCGCAGTAGAATACGAATTCGTCGTTTCCGTCGGGTAATGCGAGCACAGGAGCATTGTAGAGAATAAGTTTGAGAGTTTGAAAGGCCTCCTCTTGTTCGGTTCCCCAAACAAAAGGTTTGTCCTTGTGCGTAAGAGAGGTGAGAGGAACAGCGATCTTGGAGAAATCAGCGATGAATCGGCGATAGTAACCCGCCAATCTGAGAAAAGAACAAACGTCGGACGGGTTCTTTGGTGTAATCCAACTCTTAACTGCTTCGATCATCGCGGGGTCGACGTGAATACCTTGACTATTGACAATATGACCGAGGAATTGAACCTACTCGAGCCAGAATTCGCACTTGGAGAACTTGGCATAGAGGCGATTTCCATGGAGTAATTCAAGAACCAAACATAGATGTTGCACGTGTTCGGCTTTTGACTTAGAATAAATCAGGATATCATCGATAAATACGATGATGAAGCGGTCGAGAAAGGGTTTACACACGCGATTCATTAGATCCATGAAAACTGCAGAAGCGTTAGTTAGACCAAAGGGCATAACAACAAACTCGTAGTGACCGTATCGAGTTTGAAAAGCGGTTTTGGGTATATCATCCTCTTGGATTCATAATTGGTGATAGCCAGAGCGTAGATCGATCTTTGAGAAATATGTAGCACCTTGCAACTGATCAAACAAATCATCGATTCGGGGCAGCGGATAGCGATTCTTGATGGTAAGCTTATTCAGTTCCCTGTAGTCGATGTACATCCAGAACGATCCATCCTTCTTTTTGACGAAAAGGACAGGTGCGCCCCAAGGAGAGGTGTTAGGGCGAATGAAGCCTTTATCAAGCAATTCCTGGAGTTGACTCAAAAGTTCGCGCATTTCAGAGCGGTTAGCGTACAAAAGTAGTTGTGTTGTGTGTCGATGTGATTTGATATAAGTAACATATGTAACACCCAAAAGTGCGTAAAGTAAAAAGGGATCGAGTATACTCACAGATCGTGCTTAATAAATAAACACAGTCTTGGATTGAAGGGAGCGCTGGAGAGTTAGACTGATCACAGTACGACAGTATAAGCGTTGAACAATACGTGAAATAGTGTGTCGGGTGAGATGAGTGACGGAGGGTGATCCGATCGGATGACCGTCCAGACGGATGGTCATCCAGACGGATGGTCATCCGGACGAATGGACGTCCGCTCGGATGGTGATCCGGGTGGAGGCTAGCATACTTTGAAATTTTAAAATTTGGTTAAGTGCTGAAATCACTGGTCACTTGGTCGAATAGTCGTTCGATCGGATGGCTGTTCGATCGGGCGACTGTTTTGGGTTGAAAACTTGGTAAAATCAGCTATGTTAAAGGTTTAACCGAGACGGTATGACAAAGTGTTCAAACAAAGGAAACCACATCAAGTCCAACTCATCCGATCGGACGAGAATCACCCCGTTCGACCAGACTCAGCCGTTCTTGATGGCGTATCATGTTCAACCCGTGAATCTGTCGTCTCTCCGATAGGAATCCATTCTCAGCTCGGTTCTCTACTGGAGAATGAGTAGAACGCCCGAGTGAGTCCAGATTCTAACGGTTTTGAGTGAAGAGTGAAGAATGTTTGAAGAAAAGTTTGAAACACTTTGGTTATGCTTAGATTTAGTTGAAATTAGTGTTTAAAATTGTAGAAATCCTTTAGATCTGAATTGTTCTTGGTGGAATGAGGTCAACCTTTAGTGTTCATATGAATTCCATGATGACGTCACTTAGAACAACCCAAATCGGGTGGATTTCATGGTGGAAATGTAAGATTTGTTGGTGAAATCGATGGAAAAGTGTGTGTAGATGATAGAAGTACAAGGTATGATTGGCAACTTACAAGAATCGCGAGAAATCGAGAGGAAAGTGGCCTGAGAGTGCGTGGGTTGGAGGAGAGCTGTCACATCATGAACAGTGATGTGACAGGTGAGTATTTATAGGCAAGAGGGTGAGAAAGGCGGTGCAGGGAACGGGTCGGATGGCCCTTCGATTGGATGGCCATCCGATCGGATGGTCATCCGGACGATTAACCACTCGATCGAGTGGTCCTTCGATCGGATGGCTCGAGTGAGTTGGTTTCCGACTTTTCGTTTCGTGCGTTGAGCGTTGCGTTGCGAGGCGATAACATTAAACAATAGTTACACAAATAACATAACCCCTAATAATCGTATAAGTAAACCTTAGATCTCGAGTTCGCGATGAGATTGCGTTGCTATAGAGTTGCGATTACACACGTAAAACAATATCCATAACCTGTAATTTGATTTGCGATGCGATAGCGATGTGATAGCGTTTAGTAGACTAGCGTTTAATTACGTTTATCGCATTGTTACTTCACATATTAATAAATCGTAGAACAAATAGCATCAAGCAAAATATCGATTATCGAGTCAGAGAGTACAAGCAATAATTAACTAAAAAATGACAGATCTGATTAGCAATCTTTTCTTCCTTTGACTTTGACTTACACTTTGACTTTAAAAGTCGGGTTGTTACACGTCTGTCCTACAAGAATATGACGACATACACTTGTAATGCACTAAAATCACTTAAAAGTAGTTGAACGTTGAGAGATTGAGAGTTAAGCAAGTTGTGGTCTAAGAGGAAGAATTAAATACGAATCCAAGGTAGACAAACCCCATAAAGATTAGGGGTTCTTTAACATAGGGGGCTCAAACTAGAGCTTCTTTTTTTTTTTTTTTTACATGGCCGATCCACCCTTTCCAAATTTCAACCAAAAACCAAATAACAAGAGCATACATTAATTCACCTTTATACGATTTTTGTAATACTGTCTTTACTTGATTGCAACCACAAATCGGTTTCTTCATCCCCATGTTATCTTTTTCAATTCGACTTTACTTCCCTTATTAAATGTGTAGGGAATCAACTTTGAAAAAACCAATCAAATGGTCCCTCCATTGAGTTTGTTTTATATTTGTATTAACTCTCAAGTTTTTCAATTTGGAAATTACAAATTTTTCAATTTTTTTAAACGGTGTACGGTTAAGATGTCGCTAACCAGATTAGTAGTTAGTAGTATCACCAAGTTAGTATTAAAATTCCCTCTTGCCTGGATTTGAACCCAAAAACTCAAAGAGAAGCAAAGCTTCCAACCTCCCCCTTAACCACTAGGTCAAGAGATCATTGGTACTAGTTTTTCAATTACTCATATGATTACATAAAATGTTATATTAGATTCTTCTGTTAATAGAGGATAACATGTAACTCGGGGTTGAACACAGTATACACATCAACACAATGATTTGGTTAAAAGAAAGTAAGGGGTTTTAATTTATGTTAAGACTTAAAAGATTTGCAAATTTCACTTGTCGGTTACTTGCATTCAAAGTCATATAGACTTTTAGATTTCAATTCTACCATCATTGTTGAATCAAGATATGTTGATTTTCTGAATTATGTTTTTAACGTTTTTTAAAGGTGACAATGTTTCAAGGTTATATAAACATTTTGCATTGGTTTTTATCTGTGACTTATTTATATATCAAATGAATGTCAAAATCACAATAATAGATTGTGAATTATATGAAGTGTATTGAAAATAACCGAAAGGATTTGTATAGTCTGGTCTTGTATACAATTGAAATTAATGAAATATTTGTTAGGATTGAAACAAGAACTTAAATAATGTAGATAAACTAGATATTGTTTTCTAATCAAATGGTTTCATCTAACACTCAATTAAAATATGCTTCTTTTTTCTTTTCTTTTCAGATTTCACAAATGGTTTTGGTATCATGTCGTCCTTATATGTTGATGTTATAGATCGTGGATGCCTTGAAAAGAACTATCACTATATTGTGATGGCATTCTAGGTGTAATTGAAGGACACTAAGATGGCAGTGGGATAACTAGCTAATATACAACAACATTAACTATACCCAATAAATTTTACAAACAGCAAAATTATTTGTAGGGCCTGAAAAGGGTGCGAAGAAGGCAAACCTTACTTTTATCCCGATAAATAGAGAGACTGCTTCGAGAGAACTCCCGGCTCAAGAACAAAAAGCAGACAAACAAACAAAACTATCAGACCATAAGAAGAAAGCTACCAACTAACACAAGCAGTGATGAGAAAGTAACATAGTGGAACAGAAACATATATATCAGCAAGAAAGCTCATATGGGGCAATACATACATGAAGACAATCACATGCATGGTCATCCTAAAGTTTAGGAAAATCTAGGCCCCTAAAACCCTTGTGTGCCCTCCCCTAAAAATTTTGTTAACCTTAATTGTACTTCTCCACGAACTCTTATTTTAGGTCATGTCCTCAAAAAAATGCAACGCTGGTAAATTATGTCTAATTCGTTCTTCCCTAGTCAAGGTATCTTTCTACTCCTGATCCTCCAAAGTAAGGATTTCCCAAGTCATATTAACCACTGTTTCACTAGCTAATATAATAACTTTAAAATTGGTTGGATTTTCACACATTCTAGTGTTGTTTCTTGGATTCACTACTACAAAACAGAGCTTTAGACGGGGTGATATGGGTAGTTTAAAATCAAGTCTTATTAGACGGTGTTCTATTTGAACACCGTCTTAAACTCAAGTCTTATTAGACGGTGTTCAGTTTGAACACCGGCTTAAACTTGGTGAACCCCGTCTTTTAATATCAAAACATTTATTAAACAAATACTTTTCACACCGTCTTATAAACTTAGTGAACCCCGTCTTTTAGTATCATTTAAAAAAAAAACATTTACTAAATACATGTTTTCCAGAAATACATTTGCTGGAAAAAAACATAAAAACATTTAAAAGGTTTTCCAGAAATACATCAACCTTATATACACCAATGGAACATTTTCAAATCAAACCAAAACAATACACATTCAAATCCAAAATAAACCCATAGACATCCAATTCGGAAATAAACCCGTCAAATTACAATCAATTGTGAATGCATAACAAACTACGTTAAATCGTATAAATAAACTACATAAGCTAAACTAACGAAATACCTAACTCGCTAAAAAACTTCAGCATCAACGTCATCAACAAAACATCTATTTCATTATCCGTAGCCTCTCTCGTGTCGTGTCACATCTAAAATAAAAGTAGATAGAAAGAGTTATTACAAATATTATAGAATAAATCTAAAGGCAAAGAGAAAAATCGATAACAACATTGGCAATAAAGCTATGTATATATCTACATGTTATATACATCTAAACCTTCTAAGTTTTAAAAAAATAAACAGTTAAGTAATAAATTGATAAACAAGTATATTTTACTTACTTCATCGGGAGATTGGTTTTCATACAAATTGACAAAGTCAAACATATGTTGGAGAACCATGTAGCCGCATTCCCATCCACCCTTTTGTTGCTTACACTGTAATAAATTAGCAAATTATTATTTAAAAGTAACGAAAATCAAACAATTTCGAAATAGCAAACACACATACATCAACCATTGTGTACTTGAACTCGGATCCTAAGGCGGTAGGAATTAGGCTTGAAAGACGATAGTTAGAAGCATTATTTTCGCCTTTTATCTTTGTTGAATCCAAAATATATACATGTACTATGTGTTGGGCAATGATGAGCAAAGACCAATGGTCGCTACAGAATTAGCGTTATAGAATAGTTAGGTGAATCATAGTAATAAAATAAAAGCAAATTAACTAAAAAAAACTTACTCGGCCAAATGCGGTGCAAAAATGAAATCTTTATCGACATGATGAGTCGCTAAACTGAAAATGTGATCTTCAACCTCTCTAGGATTTCTTTTGCACATATCACTTGTGATTGCGTTCACATTTAAAAAGGCACATCGGTTGCGTTTTTTAGCCTCTGACTCCTTATAAAAGTATATTAAAACAAGAATAAAATATATAATAAAACTTAATAAATTCAGTTATATCTATACAATATTATAGTGATAACAACTTACAATGTAAACCAAAACACAATGGTGAGATCAACCCAGTCTTTGACAAATAATGCTAACATTGATTCAGCCTCAATATAGGTACCACTTTTGCTAGGAAACATATTCTCATGAGCTGAATATGGAAGTGTAGTAGCCCAGTTGTTCCCGATGTATCCACCTGGTCGACCAACCATCTTCTAACGCCATTCGGGCCTTAGTTCGATCAATTGCAAATGTAACTTCACTTTTTCGGCATGTTTTTCTTGATATGTCAATTTAGCTTGAACCTGTTTTCGTTTGCCTTTGGACTTGTTTTGTGTTGCCATAGCTTTTTTCGGCTTTGGTTGTTCCGTTTGGGAATTTTGAACAACAGGCCTCATAACCTAAAATATCAAACAATCTGTTTCAGCTATTAAAATGGCACTCACAACTCCTTTAATTACAATAATACGCTTGACATCGTCTAATGCTACATTTTGTAGTAGTGATTTTAAATACATATATTTATATATATAGGAAAAAGATCTGTTAGCAACCACCCTTTATTGCAAGAACCGCGAGAATCAATGTGAACACAACCAAAAATAGCAAAAAAATCTAAAAACACACAAGAAAGATTTTTTAAATATTTTTTATAAAAAATCGCTATTTTTCGTCATAAAAAAAATTTTATGACGAAAAGTAGCGATTTTATTATAAAAAAATATAATTTTTTTTGTGTGTTCTTTAAATTTTTTTTAGGTTTTTTAGGGTTTAGTTTTATGGTTTAGGTTTTTTGAGGGGTGGGGGTGGTTAGGTTTTTTTAGGTTTTTGAGGGGTGAGGGGGGTTAGGTTTTTGGGGGTGGGGGGGGGGGGGGAGGTTAGTTTTTTTAGGTTTTTGTGATGTGGGGGGATTAGGTTTTTTTAGCTTTTTGGTGGTGGTGTAGTGGGTTTATTTTGTTGTGCTCACATTGGTTCTAGCAAAAAAGGTAGTTCTTACATAAACCCTATATTTATATATAGGGTTAGGTTAACGTACAATGACTCTTATCGTACAATATGTACGTGATCATCTCAACCGTCCGATCTAGTGCGGATTCAGTTTTGATCATGCGATTTGTGCTGAAAAACCAACATGTGAAATTGCTACAAAAAAAAAACATGTGATTTCATAAAAAAAAAACCAGCATGCGATTTCCAACATGCTTTTTCATAATATGCGATTTCACAATATCGTACGAGCGTACAATAAACATTTACACTATATATATATATATATATATATATATATATATAGGGTAAGGTTCATTTGAGAATCACCTTTATTGTGAAAACCGTGAGAACCAATGTGAACACAAAATAAAATCTAAAAAAAATCAAAAGAGCACTCAAAAAAAAAAATTTTAATATTTTTTTTAAAAAATTGCTATATTTCGTTACAAAAAAAAAACTTTTTTTAGTAACACTTATCCATGCACATGTGCATATGTATGTATCATTACTTCGACAAATTTCATAATACATTATCAGTAATAGACAATTGCACTTTAATTTAGAATACCATCCGTAATACACTACTTTTACATTACCAATATTCAAAATGCACATGTGCATCATTATGTATAACCATGATATAACGTGTTTTGGTACAAAAAGTTTGTGATTTTCAATGGAGAAGCAGGCCCATATACATGTTTTTTGGTTAGTTATATCTAGTGGTTGATGTTTTTTTTATAGTTGTCAATTTATGATGTAATACGTTGATTGGATGGTATAAATGGTGTTTATATACATGTAATAAAGTGAAAATATTGGTAATCAAGGGCGATGCTTTGAAGGGGCAGGGAGGGGCGTCCGACCCCCCGAACTTTTCGGCCAGTAGTGTTATATATGTAGTTTTTGTATAGAAATTTTTGGGTATATACGTTTTGGACCCCCCCCCCCCCCCCGTAAAAAATTTCAAGCTTCGCCACTGTTGGTAATGGTATTGTATTATGGATGGTATGAGGTAATCGTAGTGTATTATGGATGGTATGATACATGAAAGAGAAAGTATATTCAAAGTAGTGTACCAAAACACCTTATTTCATGTTGATACATATAGATGCATATGTGCATTTCTAATATTGGTAATGTAAAGAGTAGTGTATTACTTATGGTAGTGTAAATGAAAGTGCAATTGTCTAACATTTGTAATGAATTACGAAATTTGTCAAAGAAATGACAAAAATGCACATGTGCATGTCTGTGTATTATGGATGGAATGATAGATAAAAAAGAAATTGTATTCAAAGAAGTGTACCAAAACACCTTATTTCATGTTGATACATATAGATGCACATGTGCATTTCTAATATTGTTAACGTAAAAAGTAGTGTATTACACGTGGTAGTGTAAATGAAAGTGCAATTGTCTAATATTTGTAATGAATTGCGGAATTTGTCAAAAAAATGATACATATGCAAATGTGCATGGATAACTGTTACTCGAAATTTCTTTTTTATTGAATTTTTTTTATTATTGACGAAATATAGCGATTTTTCCAAAAAAAAAATAGTAAAAAAAAAATTTCTTAGGTATTTTTTAGATTTTTTTTTTAGGTATTACTATTTGTGTTCACACTGATTCTCGCAATAAAGGTTGGTTCCTGACGGATCCTTCTCCTACATATATAGGGTGAGAGTTGGCTACAAAGTCTATTTTTCCTACAAAGTGTAAAAAGTCATAAAACATCATAATTTTAACCATAAAACACACTCAAAACTCACAAATAACATAGTGAAGATTACTAAAATACCATATTTGTGGGTTTTGTGTTGTGATTTGGATGTTAAGGCTTTGATTATCGAATGACTAACATTAGTTTGTTTGTGTTGATTATCATGTTGTGTTTTATATTCATAGTTGTATGATAGTGTGTTTGAAGTTTGTAAGGACTGTTAGGGTTTGAATATTGTGTTTTAGTGATTCTCACTATGTTATTTGTGGGTTTTGAGTGTGTTTTATGGCTGAAATTGTGGCCATTCCAGCGGCGTTGGAACCGGCTCAAACGAGCTCCGATTGAACTCATTCCAGCGGCGTTGGAACCGGCTTGTCGAACCCTAACTAGGATCTCTTTACCCTAAATCATAACCCCTAAATATATTTGGGTTTGACTTTTAGGGTTTAGCTTTAGGGTTTATGTGACACCTGTGTCACTTCAACCATCAAACAAATGCCAAACCAATGAAATATTGTATTTCATACTTGGGATTTGTAAAAATATGTGTATCGTTGGCACATATCAACTCTTGTTCGATTTTAAGCTTTAAATCGCTTTCTGGAAGGTTATACGCGCTCTAATGCGTAAATATAACCAGTTTAATCCAACGAACACTCCGGAATAGAGAAATAGGCTTAACATACCTTAAATAACCTTTACATAACTTGGAAATAAGTTTTGAAGGCTTTGGTATGCCAAAATCAAGTTTAATCGCTTACAGGGACTTAATTCGACAAACTGCGAAAGTATGCCAATTTGAACTGTAACAAACATTCCGGAACATGACCATAAGTTAAACACACCTTAAATATCCTTTATATAGCTTAGAAATAGGCTTTGAGGGGTTCGGTGTGCTAAAATAAACTTTTGGGTCATTCAGGGACTAAAAGTGTCAAAAAGTGCACAAGTTTGCACCTTCGCGCATAACTTACGTTCTGAATACATCCGGACATCCAAAAATTTATGTAAGCACTAAAACATTTTATTTTAGTGTTTAGCATAAGAAAAATCCGTTCGCCGCGTCATTTGGATCGTTTTTCGCGCTTATGCGCATTCCGTCGTAATTAAGCGAACATCGCGATCGTACGGCCAAACGAACCGACATCCGAGATATTTTTGAGCATATTTTAAGCTCCCTATACTTTAACTTCATTTTAGAGCTTTGAAATAGGGTTAACGGGGCTTAAACGTGTCAAAAATGCATCGAAAACCAAGTTTGGAGCTGCAGGGGCCTGTTCTGCCATTTTTGAAACTTTCTGGTCTGCAAGGTCCTTGCGCACCTCAACATTATTAGTGTTACGGTGCGCAAGCAGTCTCCAGACAGCAGAATTTCAGAAACTTTGAATCTGGTCCATTCCACCTTGCACATGGTTTTGGGGCAATACCATGGGCTCTAATGGTTTTCAAAAACCAGGGTTTTGAGGTGGAGGGTTGAGATTGAAGCACGGTTAACGAGGAACGATCTTAACGGCTCTACGAATCCTATAAATACCCCCTTGCCTTCATTTGCAAAACCCACAAGAATCTTGATTTGAGAAGCTCTAAGTTGAAACCATTGTTTCATACCTGAGCTACTTGGATCGAGATTAGCATTCGGGGACCCTTTGTAAGTGTTCCTTCGTTCTTGTATTGCTTTCCGAGTTCGAAAGTCAAACTTTGTTTGACTTTCTGCATTGACCAGTTTATGGTCAATGTGAATTTCGTTTGAACTTCGCAACGTGAGCGTAATCACGATGGTTATAGTCCCTTGTGACTATGCCTACTGATTACCACGTTGTCTAGGCTCAGTGACGAGCCGTAGTTTCGGTCAAAATGTGCATTCGTGCGTATTTTGTAACCAAACTACTCTTAGGTATCAAAACCGTTTGTTTTGATACCAAACTTGTTTTCAAACTTAGTTAAGCATGTTTTAACATGCTTAGCTCGTCACTTTTAGTTTTGTGCTTGTCTAGGGTCGTAAGGGTAAGCGATCTAATAAATCGCTTATACCTTCGAACCCGACCCATTTTGGTCGATCATTAGGATCCGTCCAAATACTTTAGGACCATAGCATATAGGGAATAACCTTCCGAGGTTATACCCTATGGTCACATCGTTTGAGTAGTTGTATGATAGGTAGTTTATATGCCTTAGGTAAATTACCAGATTACCCTTTTCATGTATAATTGGTAATTAAGCATATGTAACCTAAACTTTTGTCACATAACTGATTATGTAACATGTTTAGGCATATAACACTTGTCATAGGGCTAGTTAGACGTCTCGAGTGCGCTTTTGCGCGCACGACGCGTTAAAGTAGCATAAGCTACCTTAATGGGTCGCGATGGGTCGAAAGCACTTAGGTTAGGTTCCGATTTAGTATGTAGGCTTTGTTAAACCATATTACATGAGTTCCCATACTCATTTGGTTTACAAGCCCTCATTCTATCCGATCCTCCGATTTAGGTCCGGTTAATTAACATAGTTACCTATATTAGGTGCCGTTTGATTCCGTGATCTCTAGAATTGCTTGGTGGTTATCTTAGGACTTCTGAGCAATCTCAAGTGAGTACATAGAACCCCCTCTTTTAAATGTTTTCAAGGTGTTTATGTGAGTACATAGTCCCCTCTTTCACTGTTTTCAAACTGTTTTGGGGTGAAGCATGTGTACCTATCTGTTATTTTCATGTTTTCCAAAAGTATAATTGATTATACATGTTAGTACTTATCTGTTGACAAACTGAATGACTATCTATGGTTTAAACACTGATTTTTCAAAGACTATAACATTAATTGTTGAATTGTACTTATTTTGTTCACCAGACCGGTTGTTAGTATGATATAGCGCTATAGGATTTGACACCCCATTCCTTTTGTCATGGAATGTCTGAAACCAATTTGTTTCTCCATCCAAATAGGGATTTCCTTTGTGGTATCCCTATAGTCTTAAAGGTGTATTTTGATGCACTAGGTCTGAATGAATTCTTAAATCACATTATTTTTGTATATTTAGTTATACTCCCAAAAGTATAGTTTGATATGCTCCCATGTGTGATATTGTACAAAACCAACATATATTTTGTTAATCATCCAAAGCATATTTTGATATGTTATTTACAAAACCAAAACATAGTTTAATATGTTATTTATCACATCCAAAGCATATTTTGATATGTTATTTATAAAACCAAAACATAGTTTAATATGTTATTTATAAATCCGAAGTATACTTGTAATATACTACTTAAAACTATTATATTAAACAACGAAGGTATATTTAATGTACTATCTATCTATCGATTGGGTTTTGGTTAGTGTTTAGATAACGGGACGGGTGTAATGTGATGAAAACATGGTAGATACGCCGCTGGTACTTCTTATATATAAGTGCTTTCATTGCATTACATACCGTGGCGTTATTTAGTACATTTGGGTTAACGATATTGGAACTGAAATATATTTTAATATATTACTCGTTCGATTCTCTAAAAATCCAAAGTATATTTTCACATATACTATAAGCCTTTTTATCAAAATATTGTTTTCGAAAGATATATTCAATACAAACCCATTTTACATGGTTATTCATTTAACCTTACATTTATTTATACATATCATCTGATCTTATTGTTTTTCAAACGATTTACAAAACAAATCAACTTACAAGGTTCATGACTAAACTTTATTAAACATTTTCTTAAACTTACAAGTCATGAATCCTATTTTCACAAAACCTATGTATCTCACAGGCATTTTTATGCTGACGTACCTATTTTTACACATGTTTCAGGTACTGCTTTGCAATGATTGTTGATACATGCTACATTTAGGATGGACTCGTGCCTTAGCAACTTTAAAACTTGGAAGATCATAGTTGTACTTATTTTATTGTATTAAAACAATGAGTTCATTTATTCAATAAAACAGAATTTATTTATTCCATGGTTATGAAACAATGATTCTGTTACAACACTCCCCGACGTTTCCGCCACGTCTAGTTGCTTTACGTGGTCGGGGTGTGACAGTTTAGGGTTTAGCTTTAGAGTTTAGGGTTTAGCTTTAGGTTTTGCCTTTAGGGTTTAGCTTTAGGGTTTATAATTTAGGTTGTACGGTTTAGCTTATGTTTTAGCCTTATTTTTTAGCTTTAGGGTTTAGAGTTTAGGAGTTAGGATTTAGGGTTTAGGGTTAAGAGATCCTAGTTATAGTTTGAGTGTGTTTTATCATTGTTCCCCACTTTTTTAGTGTTCTCCAATGAACCTTCCCCTATATATATATATATAAGGGAGGGTTATCTTGAGAACACTAAATATTGCGAGAACCGTGAGAACGAATGAAAAAACCAATCAAAACCAAT
>JARYGA010037842.1:0-44512 GCA_030545235.1 Helianthus tuberosus | reverse complement strand
TAAAATCGCCATCCACTTAGCATAAACAATCAGAAACTCCCCCTGACAACAAACTATTTTCCCATTATGATTTCAAAACACTTAAGTTTGTTTTAATCAAAACGGTTTTTCTGGAAAATTAGTTTGGTTGATTTCAAGAAACCACTTGTAGGTTAGAGGATCAATTCATCACCTTGTTCTTTCTTCTTCAACCTTTTTGAAAAATTTAACAGTTTTAAATTCAAACAACAAATACTACTTGTAGAAAATCAAGTACAACTTAATGTCCCTGATTTACCACTTATAAGTCGACATATCACAGATGTGAATTTCTCAAGAAAGATGCCGATTCCTGCTCCACTTTTACCAACCTGGAAGCTCCGGCAAGTCATACTTTTCACTTATGAAAAACAGACATCCAAGCCTGACCGAACTTGGATGTGACCTCTTCAGTTTCACTAGGGGTGTAAGTTGCTTTCTTTGTTTTATAAAAATATTTTACCCCTTTTACCTTTCCCTCGACCATCTTCCCAAAAATCTTTTTCACATTTCCATTAAAAACCTTTTCGACATCAAAATCTTTCTTCTCAGAATAAACTTGATTTGAAATCTCAACTTTTCCAACTTTTTGTTTAAAATTTTCAGCCCGCAATGGTGGAAAATTGACATCATCCATTGGCGGAACTGATGTTTCTAATTTTTGAACAACTTGTGGCTCCTCTGACTTTGTGGAATCAGATTCATCGCCAGCTTTCACATCAGATTTCTTAACAACCCACATCTGGTTGTCAAGATTCACTCTTCTCTTGTAAAATCTTTTCGAACATTCACCAACTTCATATGTTGAATTTTTGAAAACTTTGAATTTTTCAGTTGGTGGTTCAGTTTTATCAACAATCCTTTCTTGGAGTTTAGAAACCACTTCCTGTTTTGTGTTGGTTGCCGTTGGACAATTCCAGGCAATGTGACCAACGTCTTGACAACGGTAACAGGTTCTTGTCTCTATTCTCTGATAAGCTCCATTCTTCTCAAACTTTTATTTTTCTGCAAAGAACTCTCTGTTTGTTTGCTTCCAGAATGAGCTCTTTTGTTCTTCTTCCGAACTTGTCCCTGAAACAAATACAATTTTTGGTTTATAAGTTTTCTCATTTTTATGATTTTTAGGTGGAATAAAACCCAGACCTTTCTTTTTGTAATTACCGTTATGGTTTGGTTTCTTTTGAAAACCAGAACCAGAACTGTAACCCTTTTTCTTCTTTAAACATTGTTGAACTCTTGAGGTGTAAGATTTAGATTTTCCAGTAAGATTTATATCTTTTATTTCAGAAATATTGATTTCTGTTAGTTTGAAAATCTTTTTAATCATTTCAATTTTAACACCTCTTATTGGAAATTCTTCATCAGAATATAATTTGTCTGAATCATTCCAAGTATATGCCACTTTGATTGGTTAGTCATTCAAATTAGATTTTGATAACAGAAATTCTTTATTATAAACCCTTTTAACCGACGACTTTTGACTGTCAACTGATGAACTCGAACTCTTGGATTCGGACTTTGACTCTGACTCCTCATCTTTATCCAACACCTGATCAACCACCTTTTTTATTAACTCAGACTCATGATCAGTGTCAGACGATGTGAACATGACTTCAATATTTTCTGGTAAATCATCAGTTGTTTCAGACTTTAACTTTATATTGACAGCCTTTTTGACTTGCTCCTCATTTGGTTTTCTGGGAGAATAACCTTCCCAGATCGGAGGCGGAAACTTTTTATAATTTGCATTTTGTTTCTTACCAGTATCCTTTTCTTCAGTCTTTTTGTCTTGAAAGGCTTCCATACCTGCAACAGTTGGATAAATTCTATCAATCAAATAATCAGAACTAGAATAACTTTGCAGTAATCGTCTGATTCTTTCATTTTCTATCTTTTCTGTTTCCAACTCCTGCTTCAACTTAGCACATTCTTCAATGTAATGATTAATGGCTTTCTGTTTTGTCATCATCACCGCATTCATCATTGTTAACGCATCTACTCTTTCAGAATTTGTCTTTTGTAGACCAGTCACCGTTCTATTCAACACATCATATGATTCTTTCACATAGTTGAGATTGAACAACAATTTTTCTTTCATCTTATCTTGCTCACTCAACTTCTCCTCTTTCTCTTCACACTGCTTACACAACTCCAAACACTTTAGACAAGGTTTGATGACTTCAACGATTTTTTCAACTTCAATATTCTTTTCTACTTCGAAAATTTTCTCAACTTCAAATATTTTCTCAATTTCAACCACTTTCTCAGCTTCAAACACCTTATCAGCAACTTTAACTTCTTCACTTTGTTCAGACTTCTCTTCTTGAACAACACTTTCACTTGTCACCTTTTTCTTTTCTTTTGCTGCTTGTTTCTCCTTCAGCATCTCCACTCTATCTGCAAAATAAAATTGAAAACTTTCAGGAGATAAATGAGTTTTTGCAATATTAATATGCATTTCTTCCTCATCATCACTGTCATCAGTTGATGATTAATCAAACACTTGTGTCTGTTTTGAACTATCCTCTGAAGAAACAAATTCTTCATCTTGACTTTTCTCATCACTGGCAAACGCTTTCATCCATTCTTTCATCAAATCTGGTTCTTGAACTATCTGTGCAATGAGAGTAACTATTTTTGAATCAGGCGGAATGTATTTATCCCAACTGAAACCTTCTGCCACTTTTTCATCATCTTGATCGATTATACCAAAATAAGCTTTCTTATTTGCTTCTTCGATCATTTTGGCATGAGCAGTTTGTGGTTCCTTTTGTTGATACGGTTGATGAGCAACTTGTTGATAAATGGTTTTCCGATAGTAATCATCTTTTCCAAATGGATTCTGTTCTCCACTTGCTTCTTGATTTTTACATTCTCTCTTAAAATGTCCTTTTTCCATGCATCGAAAACAAGTAACTTTAGATTTATCAAAACCCAAAGTAGAAACATTTGCATCCAGAAAATCATTTCTCCCTGTAATCATCTTGAATTTTTCAGCTCTTCTCAAAACACTTGCTAAACACCACTTGATATCCATTAGCTCCATTTCTTCAGCATCAATCTGATCGTAATCCTCTTTCGTCAACATAGGATTTCCGATTCTTCCTGCAACCAATCCCTCATAAGATTCTAACACAGTAGCAAGTAACGACATATGACTTTTAGCCACCTCTTCAGAAAAATTTTAACCATTCTGAAGATGCAATGCAATGTTGCAGTGCAAAATTTGACCATTACTGCTGTTTGAACTTTGGAACTGGTGACTAGAAGTTGATTCCTTCGGATTAACACTTGAGAATGAAGAAAATCCACTTCTGCTGTTTGAACTTTGATTAACTGATCCAGATGAGTTTTCTGCACTGAAGGCAGTTTGGATTTTTGGACTTGTTTCGACATTCTGAACACTCCCTTTGTAGTACATCTTAACATCTTGTTGTGCACTCAGATTGTTCATTCTTGCAATCTTCTATTGCTCAAGATCTTGTCCTTCAATCTCTTCAATGAACTGGGAAATTGTCAATCCATCATATTCTCTAGTATTCTTTAGTATCATCAAAAATGTACCCCAGTCTTTCTGAGATAAAGCATCAGCTAATTTGTCAACCCATTCCTCACGATCTTTGTTAATGTTTAAGAATGACATTGACCGTACTAAGTGACAATATCTTTCGATCAATTTCTTAGTATCTTCTCCCGGCAAACTTGAAAATAAATCAAATTCTTTCTTTAACAATGCCTTTTTACTCTTGATCATTTTCTCACTTCCCTCAAACTTAATTCGAAGTGCTTCCCAAATTGAACGTGAAGTCTTATCATGTTGAAGCAATACGAATATGTCTTCTTTAATAGCTTGCTGAAGTAAACTAATCATCATCTTTTCTGCTTTGTACATGTCTTGTTCTTTATCCGTAAATTCAAAAATTTTCTTTTCAACTCCCAAGTCTGTACGTGGTAGTACATACTTTTTCTCAACACACTCCCAAGACCTCAAATGATTAGCTTGAACCCAGTTTTCAAACCGATCTTTCCAACCATAATACTCCTTAATTCCCATTAGCTTCGGGGGTTTTTGCAAAGTTCCAGTTTCATTTTCCATGTTCATGCTTTGAGCAATGGCAGTAGGAGTACTCGGGGCAGTAGCAAATGCGTTATAAAATTCTTCATCCATTTTTCGGAGAAATTTTTCACAAAACAGTCACTTTCAAACGAAATTAGATTTCAAACAAAATACAATCTTCAAGCGAAATATCTTGTTCAAACGAAATAACCAACTGATGCGAAATCACCTGCAAGACAACTTCAAACGAAATCAATCCAAACGAAATCAGGATTTTCACACAAAATAGGTGATTTCGTATGAAATAACCAAACGAAATCCAGTTTCAAGCGAAATCAACTAATTTCGTACAAAATACTCAAGCGAAATACTAATTTCGTACGAAATACTCAAAAGAAATACTAATTTCGTGTGAAATCAACCAAATTTTCAAACGAAATACTAATTTCGTGCGAAAAGAAGAAGCTATTCCATGCGAAATACTGCTGATGTCATCATCTCGAGCTGATTTTGGTCCAATTGATCAGGTTTTAGTTTGATTTTAAGTCTGAAACTTTCAAGGGTTTGTTAAAACACTATTACGCATATAATATGTGAAATTCAAGACATTTTGACCATGACATCAAGTTTAATTTTGAAAAGAAGGTGTAGAAATCAGAATTTTAAGCTGAATCAGTAAGAACTCCTCCTCCTGAGCTCTGATACCACATGTAGGATCGTTTTTTAACCCAAACGAGTCGCTCAGAAGAGTTTTTGCTCAATACGAAAGGCGGAAACAGACGTATTGAGTTCAATTCAGCTAGATGTTCACTTTAAATTGTCTATTGTTTGATATAACAACTTTTTACAGTGAGTAGACACCTCGGCAGCACTTCGGCTCTGTAAACCGGAAAGTAATTTCGTACCAAATGACGAAGACAAGGCAACTATATATAGGCAAGGTGATTTCGTATGAACTGGTTCACACGAAATCACTTTCACATGAAATAGTAATTTCGTGCGAAATTACCCTTTCTAACATGTTTTCTCGTTTTACGTGCCATGATCTATATATACACAAACAAGACTCGATACAAGACGAAGTCGACAGACGTATGCACCAACAATATCTACACACACAACATAGCAAACAAATCGAATCGGGTTATCGTGACTAATCGGTTGTGAGATGGAACACACAAGAATTTCCAGAGAATGGTATCTGCCGTCGGATACAAGGGAGAGAAGAAGGTGTCTAGGGTTTCGTGGATTGTGACTTTACGTACGGTTAAGAGACAAATATAAATGATTTATTCATGGGCCTTACCTGAGCCACAAGCCCATACGACGAAACAGGGATTCGGCAAAAGACAGTTGACGAAACATCATATGTTTCGTCGAATATGGATATGGCGAAACACCTTTCTTCGTCGAGTGAGCATGAGGTTGAACGAGTTGTGTTATAACTTTAAACAATTACAAAGTTTCAACAATTCACCAAACAACAAAAAATCTAATAATTAACAAGCAAAGGTGCACATATTACAACGTAACAGATAGTGAAAACACAACTGTGAAACAAGTAACGTGTCGGGGAAAGACCTTGGAAAGTCGGGTTGTCACATTTGTGCTAATTTTTCAATACTATGGACCGGTTTTAAAGCTCCCATTGTATTAGAAACCATGTTCCACAAGTGTAGGGTCAAGACTGAACCTCCTAACACATGGAATGATCTCCTTGATCCAAACTTACAATAAATAGACATGGGTTCTTCATTTCATTCCTCACAATTGATTCAAAATCTGCTCTAAGTTGAAGTTTAAGACTTCATACCTAAGTGTTTTGGATCAATTCTTCCTTGCTTTGACCTTTTGTAAGCTTCTTTCATGCTTTTTATGCTTTTCAAGCATGAAAGTCAAACAGTGTTTGACTTTCTGCTTTGACCTTGATTTGGTCAACACAAAGTTTGTTTGAACTATGCAACGTGAGCGTAATCACGATGGTTATGGTCCCTTGTGACTATACCTAATGATTACCACGTTGATTAGTCGAATGACGAGTCAGAGTTTCGGTCAAAATACGTGTTTATGCGTATTTTGCGACGAAGCTATTTTTGGGTATCAAAACACTTTGTTTTGATATCAAACTTGTTTTCTAACTTAGTTAAATATGTTTTAACATGTTTAACTCATCACTTTTAGTCTAGTGCTTGTTTAGGGTCGTAAGTCAAGCGTTCTTGACAACCGCTTAGACTTTTGAACCCGACCCGTTTGGTCGATCATTAGGATCCGACCAAGCATATTTTGTGACCATAGTTGCATAGGGAATAACCTTCCGAGGTTATACCTTATGGTCACTTAGTTTAATTAGTAGTATGATAGGTAGTTTATATGCCTTAGGAAAATGACCAAAATGCCCTTTTCATGCATAATTGGATTCTAAGCATATGTAACTTAAATTTTGTCACTTAAACTGATTATGCAACATATTTAAACATGTTAGGGCATATAATACTTGTCATAGGACTAGTTAGGTGTCTCGAACGCGCATTCGCGTGAACGACGCATTAAAGTAACGTAAGCTACCTTAATAGGTCGTAACGGGTCGTAAGTACTTAGGATAGGTTCCGATTTAAAACGTAGGCTTTGTTAAACCATATCATATGAGTTCCAATACTCATTTGGTTTACGAGACCTCATTCTATCCGATCTTTCGATTTAGGTGTCGATTTATTAACTTAGCGATCCGATTACTTGGTACCACTTGATTTCCATGCTTTGCCCGAGCGTTGTTAAGTTCATTTAATCAAGGATGCTTTGCATTCAATGTGAGTACATAGTTCCCCTCTTTTACCGTTTTCAAATGTTTTGGGGTGATTCATATGTACTAAACGAATTTCGAGTTTCCGAAAACGAATGCTATGGTTTATATTGAACTATTTGAACCACTGGAACTATCTGAACTATGTGAACGATTTGAACTACTGAACCACTGGAGCTATTGAACTATGTGAACTATTTGAACTATTTGAACCACTGGAACTATCTGAACTATGTGAACGATTTGAACTATTGAACCACTGGAGCTATTGAACTATGTAAACTATTTGAACTATTTGAACCACTAGAACTATCTGAACTATGTGAACGATTTGAACTACTGAACCACTGGAGCTATTGAACTATGTGAACTATTTGAACTATTTGAACCATTGGAACTATTTGATCTATGTGAACTATTTGAACGATCGGAACAATTTGATCTTTGTGAACTATTTGAACGATTGGAACTAATTGAACTATTAAACGATTGGGTTATGGTAAGTGATTAGGTAACGGGGCGGGTGTAATGTGATAAAAGCATGGTGGATACGCCGCTGGTACTTCCTATATATAAGTGCTTTTAACACATTACATGTCGTTGCGTTATCTAGATCACTTGGACGAACGATTTTAAACGATACATAATGATGTTTACTAAATGATATAAACCATACGAGTTATTTTACGAGAACGATTATTAGGATCGGAGGCTCTCATGATTATGTTTGTTTGATAAATATGAAGAAATAGATGAATATAAGATAGATCAAATGCAGTGGAAATGGAAACAAACTTTACAACACAATCATGAAGAAATAGTTTTCAGTAAAAAAATGCTTCTCATTAGTCAAAAGATTACAATCAAAAGATTACAAAGCATGCTTACATACTAAAACTCCCCCTCAGCATGAGCTCCATGGTTGATCGTACAAGATGATTGAGTTGAAGGAGAAAAACTCGTTAAATAGAACATTGCAAAATGTTCTATTTATAGTACAAATCAAACTACTGAAGCATCTTAGCTGACGTCACCATGAAAGTGACATTTAACAACCTCTAACAACTGTTCTTAAACAAACAATGCTTTTAAACTACTGATTATAATACAATTTAATGAATAAAGCAAGCAACTGTTACTTCATTCCACTGCTGTATCCTAAACGCTGATGTTGAGTAAACATTTTTTTCTTCAAAGGATGATCAGTTCTTTGTAGGAGCAGTGCTTTGGTCTTATCAGTGCTTGTAACACATCAGTAGATTGGCCAACAGTCCTTTGTCTTCATCAGTCTTTAGAGTATAGCAGTTGTTGTAGACCAGCAGCTGTTGTAGGAGGACAGTACTTAGAGGTCAGTAGATGTTAGGCCACATTCAAGGGGAAAGATTAAGTACAAAACATCTACTTATTTTGGATCCACTGTTCTGAACCAGTTTTGGCTTTACATCATCTGTTCCTCTGTAGGGTTCAATCCCAACAATCTCCCCTGGAATAGATGATGCCAAAACCCTTCATTATTATGGATCTTTATTGTCTCATCAGAAGTTCCCTAACTTGTCCTTTAAAATGCAATTCAAAGTCCATGGAACTTGTATCATCCTCATCCCTGCACAGTGTAAGCTCAAGGAGATCTTGTAGATCTTCTACACCCAGGCCAAGTGCTTGTTCCCTTGATATATACTTCACTTCACCACTAGACTTGAGCAGAGTCAATACGTGGGTCTTTTGATCAGACATCCACTATAGTATCTTTGAGTCTAGTGGGTTTCTTGGGAGAGGTTTATTTACTGATGAGTTTGGAGATGAGGGCCTGTTCAGAACATTTTTGGCTATATTTTGAAGAATTGCTAAGGTTTCATTTTCTATTGCCATTGTTTTGATAGCTTCTTTGAAATACACAACTTCTTGTTTTTTTTCTTCTGCATCAGTCAGCTTTTGCCTCTTTCTTTGGTTTATCACAATGGTAGAGTATCTGATGATGTGAACAGTGGTTCAACAGTATGTACCTGCTGCTTTTGCTTAGCAGTGGTTTTGTAATTAGGCTTCTTTGGAAGCTTAGGATCTGTTTCTCTCCTTTTTCTTAGCCTTTCATAAGCCTCATCAGTGTACTGTCTTGTCCATTTTGATATGGCTTTGGCAGTTCCAACTTTTGCATCAACCAATTCCTGCTTCTTTCTTTTATACTCCAATGTCAGATCATCAATCTTCTTTTTGTATTTGCTCCAATTTGGTGCTGACCTTTTCATGCCTGGATCTCTCTTTATTCTTTTAATTCTATTCAGTTCTTCTTTGAGAGCAACCAGAGGCCAGTCTTTGAACTGTTTAGCAGTGGCAGGGTAGAATTTTTCACTCAAAATCAGCTTGATAATGTCTTCTTTCAGATCAACCTGTAAACCAACTTCTGGAGGCAGGTTGGACATTTCTTTGCTCAGGTCTCTGGTATAGTCTTCTAATAGTTTAACCTTGGTGAGCAAAAACTTCATATGACTTGAAACTTCATTATCACTTTTCCCTTTGCATTCAAGTATAGCTCTGGTATCAGCTTGCCTGGCCTTGAGTTTTAAATACTCATTTATGTTGGCTGGATCTCTATAACCAATCAGATAAGGGAATTTCCTTTTTGAAAGATCATCCATTGTGTAGAACTGCCTCATTTCCTTTTTTACAGCATGCAGTTCTAGTGGATAACTGGCAGCTACTGGTATAACATCAGCAGGGTCATATCCTTGGAGTTCTATTGGATCTTTGATTGGGTTGAATAACTTTGGAGGAATGAAAGATTGAGGTTTGGTGATATCATAAGGAGCAGATGAAATGGGAACAGGTGCTGGTATGTCATCATCATTCACCTGAAATTTTCTTTTTCTTGTATACACCTTATTGGGAGAAGGTGTTTTTGTTTGTAGGTTTGGTACGAAAGGAATTATGGCTTGTGAAGAAATGTTTGAGGTGATGGGTGATTGACTAACAATTGTTGAAATAACTGGTGTCTCAACCACTATTATCATTACAACAGTAGATGTATCCACTGTTGTCTTCTGCTTTTCAGCAGGTGGTTTTTGTGATGGTGAGGATGTTTTAGATGGTGATGTGATTTTTGGTAAGGCAGTGGATTGTATAGTGGGGGCAGTGGTTGAAGTGTGTGTTGAAGTGGTGGTTATTGGGTTAACATCTGCTGAAACCACTGAAGTACCGACAGTTGTTGATACAACAGGTGTTTTAACAGCTATTGGTTTGGAGGTTTGATGTGGGGAGTTTTTAGGAGATTTGGGAGTGTGTTTTGTGAGTCTGGAAGGTGTGGTTTTGGGTTGCCTCACTTATCTTGTGGGTTGCCTTCTTTGTGGCTTAGGATTTTCTTCATCCTTGGGCTCAGAAGTACCCTGATCTTCCTTTGCCATAAAAACTTACTTCTCCACTTCAAACCTTGACTTGCCCTTTGCCTCCATATCCTTTTTCAGCCTTGTCTTTTCATCAGCTAAGGCATTTAAGGTTACATCAACCTTTTTAGAA
This sequence comes from Helianthus tuberosus, assembly GCA_030545235.1. Taxonomy (NCBI): domain Eukaryota; kingdom Viridiplantae; phylum Streptophyta; class Magnoliopsida; order Asterales; family Asteraceae; genus Helianthus; species Helianthus tuberosus. The sequence continues at coordinate 34,130 of JARYGA010037842.1, read as the reverse complement.
CCATCTGGTTTAGGGATGTCTGCAAGCATACTAGATTTATCTGGTGCAATGTACAGACCATCTTCATATCCCTTTTTCTTTAACTGCTTCATTTTCTCCCCCTTTTTGGCATCATCTGGTGGAGGCTTATCAACAAAAATTATAGGAGGAGGAGCAGAACCAGTGGTTTTCAGCAATTGGGCCTTGATTGCCTTTATGTCTGCTTGTGTATCCATGAACCTAGCTTCCATCATATTTCTGATCATTTGAACTTGTATTTCATGTTGCTGATCAGCATATTGTCTTTGTTGAATAAGCATAAGTTGAAATAAGCTCCAAAGCTCAGCAGCAGTGGGAGCAGCTGATGGAGCAGATGTTTGAACTGGTGCAGCAGTGGATGGTACCTTTTGTGCTTTCATCAACTGTTGCAGCATGTGTTTAATTTCTGCAACAGATTTATTAAGTTTGTCAATTCTATCCGTCAATTCTCGGTACATTAAACCATCACCCAATTTAATGGGATCATCTGATTTCCCACTGGCAGTGGTTGTATCAGTGGTTGACTTAGGGAAAGTTTCCCAGAAATCATCCACTAATGCCCCTTGTTCTTGGTACTGGGGACTTATTTCTCCAAAAGAGGTTACCATTTTTAGTGAACCAGTAAATACTGGAAACACTCTGGTCCCCACAGAAGAAATTGCCTTCAAGGAAGTCTTAGGGATGAAACTACTATCCAAGTGTAAACCAGTGGGTTCAACACTTGTAGTAGCTGCTTCACTTGAACTACTGACAGGAAGTACTTGTACTTCCTGCAGTGTAACCTCCTCAACTATTGGTGGGTTAACAGAGATTGAGACACCAGACTCAGTCACTTGTTGTGGCATAATCTCATTGACAGGTGATTGAGATGAACTAATTTTTGTCTGGGCTAAATCAACTGCATCCAATAGAGGCATTATTGATGGTGGAATTGTGGCAGTGAGGATAGGTGTGGAAAGGGAATTTGCCCCAGGAGCTGGGTTGTGGATGATGGAATCAAGTGATTCCAGAGCATCATAATTTGGTGTCCCTGTTCTTACAACCCGTTCTTTTTTAGAAGAAGCAGGAGGAGTTTGAGGCTCAGGTTGAGATCTTTCTACCAACTGCTGTGAGGAAGTAGCAATAGTGGTTTCTGGTGACTTTTGTGTTGTCACTGGAAGTTGCTCTGGGATCTCATCTTCCAGAGTTGCCTTTTTTGTAGGTTTGGATGGTTTTTGAGATTTTTTTTGTTTTCGTCTTTTGGTGGTTTTAGGTGGGGGTTTCACAGCAGTTGTTTTGCTGCTGTGATCACCTTGAGCAGTGGGCTCAGCAGCAGGTGCCTAAGGAGCAGTGGTTGCTGCTGAAGTCTGCTCAGGAACCTCTGCTTGTGTTTTTGAAGGTTTTGACAGCCTTGTAAATGTTTCAGAAGTGAGGCTGTTTATTTGGCAAGGTTCTCCTTGAATAAGGACATGAGCATTATCTTTTGAAAATTTCTTTTGAAAATAGTAGCTCAAAAACCTTGGAAAAAGTAAAAATGATTTTTTATTAACATTTTTAACTAAATCATTGAAGATCTCCTGGGAATAGTTAAAATTTTGTTCATTCATTATAGCATAACCCAGGTATTGGATCTTCAATGGAATTTCATTGAAGGCAGTGGTTTTGTTGGACACACACATTAAGAGGGTATGAAATAAAAACCGTGGTGCAGGAGGAAAACTGCCCTTTTGTAAAGCATCTTTTTTCATTTCCTCATCATACCCCCTCTCAAGAAAATCTGTTTGATACTCGATTTTAGGGAAAGAAGTTTTACCTTGAAGATCATCGAGTTCAAATACCTCCGAAATGGATTGAGGTGTTATTGTGACTGAAATACCCTTTATTGAAGAAGTAATGGCTACTGGCTTTTTATCCTTAGAATCAAGCTTAGCATTTTTCCAAAATTCTTGCTGGGTTTTCTGGTAAACTGGAGCATCATAGGTTAACAAAGTTTTGTACTTTGACGACGAAAGAGCGTCAATAACGAAGTCGAAAGTGGTGGTGTGAGTTGGTTTTACAAGTAGACCCAAGTAATTGTGAGGAGCTTTGAATGGAAGATCCGTGGCCATTTTGAGTGAATTTGTCAGATTGCGAGAGGAAGAAGACGGTGAGTGATTTCAGAAAAATGGATGGTAACTGCTTTGAGAAAGGAATTTTGAATTCGATTCGACAGTGAAAAACCCTATTTGGGGTTTTGATCTGGGTTTTATAAAGGGAAAAAGTGAATGCTGACGTGGCAGCGGTTACAAAAGATCTGACCGCTATGTACTGACCACGTGTCAACCACTGATGATGAATGGAAGACAGTTGTTAAGGAACCACTGACGGAACAAGTATCAATGGTTGCAACGGTTATAATGAGAATAGTGGGTGATTTTTAACTATCAGTGGGTTAAAGCACTGTTTTTGAATAGCAGTGATTAACAAGGAAATGAGAAAACAGTGGTTGACTTTCAGCAGTGGACAATAAACAACAGAACAGATGTTTGAACCAAAAACAGTGGTTATGGCAGACTTTTAAGGATTAATGAAAGATTTTTCATTTTTAACTATTTTTAAGGATGAAATTTTGATTTTATGAAAACATTTTAATGCTTTTATTCATAGAAAAACAAGATTTTGCTTGTTATTCCATGTTTAACATGCCAATCCTAGAGATCAAGCTTTCAAAGGTGGATGTGTCTAATGCTTTTGTTAGCACATCAGCCAGCTGATCTTTAGTTGGTACATGGTGCAGAGAAATAAAACCTTTTTCATAGCAATCCTTCACAAAGTGATGTCTGATTGTGAATGATGGTGAATCAATGAGATATTGAATCTTTGATGATATATTTCAGCTACTTGACAGCCCTGCATAAGAGAAGCCTTTTGAGCAACTATACCAAAATTCAATAACATACTTTGAAATTACAGCCAGTTGGACTTTTCAGCAACAGCAGCCTCATCATGATTTCTTCAATCACTGGTTAGGGAAACATCTACTGCATGTGCACAGTCACAACACTAAGCTTATAGCCTAGGAATTGATATCCCCCTGATGTAAGCTTTTTCACATTCTTGGTGTCTTTTTTATTATGATACATCTTGACAATCATGCTTCTAGCATATGCAATGTTCTTTGAGGACCCACTTTTAGCCAAAAGGATTCTCATTCTTTGGCTGTGGCACAAGTTTTTCAAGCTTGTTGTCACTGAACTGCTGAAGCCCTTCTTTCATGACATCTACCCAACTTTCAGTCTTTTTAGAACCCCAAGGTGCATGAATCGTTGATGGGATGGTAGAAGACCAGCATGAAGACAAATGTTTTGGGATGATCCTTTTGAAGGACTCCCTTTTCATTGATGTTGTCAAGTGTTTTGTGAAATGGATAAGTTGTAGAAGGATTGATGTTTTAAAAGGTGAAGCTGCAAATGTGAATCATCTGAGCTAACCACTGTTGGTGACTTTAGATAAGCCAACAACTGTTTGAAGTGAAGGTGATAGGATTTGAAAGATGAGTTTTGCACACTGATGATCTTTATCCATTTTTGATGAATTTTTATCAACCGTGGTTAAGGGTGAAGAAGTGGTGAAGTAGTGGTAAAGGTTTAGAAGGTTATTTTGGTCAAACACTGTTTGTACATCAGTGGATGAGCTTAAATAGCTGTTTTGTACATCTGCTGCTCTGATGAAGGAAATGATTTTGAGTTGTGAAACCACAATATCATGTCTAGCATTTGTTGATAGTGATTGTGAGTTACCTGTTGAACCAAAACTTGACAAACACATTTTAAATGCAAGTTTATCAAAATTAATCATAACCGCAGGGTTTACAGGGATTTTAATGCAGAGAATTCACAGGTTTTTGCACTCAAGGTTTTATCACACATCTACTTAATGTTATAAACATTCTATAGATTTTGGCAGTGATTGAGTATCCTAGATGATTATCACATTTTACTATGACCACACATTTTGTGTTTTAATCTTCTGATAATTTAGAGTAAAACATATGCAGCCATATATTTGAAGCTTGTCAACAATCATCTTTTATTACTGATTTAGACTTAAGTTTATGAATGAAATGATCCAGACCCTTAACACTAAGGTGGTGTTTGTTTTTTGGCTAGAAGCACTTCAGGCCACTTATGTCTGCGCCGGGCAGACGTTTGGATGTTGCAGTTTGTTTGTTTTCTCGCGGACCTTTCATTAAAAAAGGTCTGCGAGACCTCTTCACCACACAGACAATGACCCATGTCTTCTTAGAACCTCTTCTTGGCACAGACCTCTTCTTCCCTGCCACCACCTCCACCACCACATCCCTGCCACCACCGCCACCACCTCCACCACCACATCCCTGCCACCACCGCCACCACCACATCCCTGCCACAACCACAACCACCGTCACCAACACCCACCTGCCATCACACCCCACCTGCAACCACCATCCACCTGCCACAAACCCCACCTACTCCCGCCGGCCACCACCACAACTACCGTCACCACTATCCACCTGCCACCATAACCACCATGAAAACCCCTCAAATCCAACCACCAACCAACAGTCATTCTCTCTCCTCGTGTCTCTCTCTCTCTTCTCGCGTATTTCTCTCTTCTTTCACGCCGCCGTGCGCCGGAGAAGAAGGAGATGGGTGTGCCGGAGAAACGGCTGGCCGGAGAAGGAGATGGCGGTGGTGGTGACAGATTATAGAGAGACAGAGTTCAAGGCTAGGGTTTGTGGTGGTGGTGATGAAGGCAGAGAGAGAGATCGAGGGAGGAGAGAGAGATCTGTGAGAGGAGAGAGAGAGACGGTGAAGGGCGGTGGTGTAGTGGTGACGACGGTGGTTGTGTAAGGCGGTGGTGCTTGGTGGTGGTGAGGAAGGCAGAGAGAGAGTAGAGGTGTCTGTGTGTGTGTTTGTGTGTGTTATGTGTGTGAAGATCTTTTTATATAAAAAAACAAACCCTCTTCTCCTTGCAGACTGCAGACATTTGGTCCACCTCTTCTCCTGCAGATGCCTACAGATGTGGTCCGCAGACTGCAGACCTTTTCCCGCAGAAAAAACAAACAGCACCTAACTCCTCTTGACCCATTGTTAAAGAATATATAACCCTAGGTAAAAACAAAAAGGGTTTTACATCCTGACAGGTGTTTGAACTTTTACTATCTAAAACAAGTAAAACTGCAAAATATCATTCTAAAAAAATAAAGAATAATATATCTTGTTTTATTTAATTAAACCTTTACCAAAAAAAAAAATAAAGATTTTCTAACAACAATATCAATTAGATCTGGTGTTTTTCAAAGTCAATGTAATTTTTTTTAATCAGATCAGAATCACCTCATTCTCAAGTTAAGGAAAGTGGTCAGTGGTTTGAATCAAAGTTTCATAACCACCATTTGATACCATTACCTTGTCAGATGATTGTAACTGTGAGGTTGCCTGTTCACAAATGTTTTGAAAGTTCTTTGTGAACCTTATTACCTTGTGAAGAATTTCTGAAAAATTTGGCCTAAACCTCTTTATTAGTAATCAAACTGGTGATACCTTTGTTACCTGAACTTCCTCATACAGTGATTGTTCATGGTTGATGGATGACAAAATGTTTGACCAAGTATGTAGATCTCCTGTGGACTCTTAAGTGTTTTGAATTTATACTCTTTTCTTTTGATTTCAAAAGTTTTGAGATAAATACACTTTTGAGTTTTTGTGATTTTTCTTCTTTCCCTATTTACCCTTTCCATTAATAAATGTTGTAACATTCACTTGAAAAGGTTTTTAAGGAAGGAATACTTGATCCAGAGTCAATTTCAGTAATGTTTTAAGATATCTGGACATTTTTGCATATGCTTATGCCAAATTTCACATTACTCATGATCTGGTTTTCCAAACATCAAGCATATAACCTTTGTAGGATTTCACCCTTTTTCTCACAAGAGATTTGGGCTAATTTCAAACTCTTTACAACATTGATATTTTACTATCATAGTTTGGAGTTGATCCATGGTTATATCCGATGCATATTTTTTAGACTACTGATTTTCATTTTAATTTCTTAAACAATTTTGTTTTAACTTTTGAAGGTTTTTCAAAATTGTTGTTAACATATAAGATTTTGTTCCTAAGGTTGTGTTCATCTCTCATATGTTACCAATGACATAAATGCCATTTTTTTGAATATAGATCTTTAATGACATGAGATAAACCCTTAGGAACAGTTAATCATGGAACCATCGTAGTTTAAATCATAAACACTGAATTATCTGTGAATGACAATATCCAATCCGAAATTATTAAATATTAATAAATTTAACAATCATCGATGGTTTTCTTATAATTATCAGTGTTACATGAATCCTGTGTGATAGATAACATCTTGGTTGTTTGACAAAAGTTTTTCGAATAATCAACTTTGAACGTGATTACCCTTAACTTTTGTTTTTCAACGAATACGATCAACCTTAGTATCAATGAATTTTGAGCTGAACTTTTACGTCAAAATGATTGTTAGATCAAGTTTGACTGTCCTTGCTCTGATACCATTTGTTAGGATCTGAGTTTCTTTTGATTGTGTTTTCGTTTGAGATTTAAGAAGATGAATAAGTAATTGCAGTGGAATGTAAATGGAAACAAACTTTCACACACAATCAAACAGGAGAAATGCTTTCAACACACATGTTTATCATTGAACTGAATTATTAAATTTATTTCAATCTTCAATACAATTGCATGCATGTATTACAAACTCCCCCTCAGCCTAAGCTCACAATAGTTTGTTCGTGCAGAATGACAAGTGGTGAAAGAGCTAATAGAACGGTACATGGTACTGTTCTATTTATAGGCACGAGCAAACCACTAAAGCATCTTTGCTGACGTCACCATGAAAGTGACATCTAATGTGACAACTGTGCTCTGTAAATGATGAACGATGTAAAACAATATCAATTATCAATAAAACGATGTGTTTTGGTGTTAAAATGTGTGTATTTGTGTTTGATGATTTTACGATTTGATTCGAGTTCGATTTCAATTTTTAAAACGCTTTCTAGAAAGTTATACGCAAACTGATGCGTAAACGCAGTCAGTTTAACGCGACAAACACTCCGGAATAGTGACATAGGCTTAACATACCTAAAATAACCTAAACATAACTTAGAAATAAGTTCTGGGAGGTTTGCTGCGTCGAAAACAAGTTTATTCGATCGCAGGGACTATTTGCGTCAAACTGCAAAACTATGCCGATTCGTATGGTAATGAACATTCCGGAACATGATCATAAGTTAAACATGCCCTAAATATCCTTCACATAGCTTAGAAATGGGCTTTGAGGTGTTTAGTGCGCAAAAATAAACTTATTTGATCAACAGGGACTAAAAGCGTCAAAAATTGCATAAGTTTGCATTTTCGCGCATATCTTACGTTCTGAACATATCCGGACATCCAAAAATTTTTGTAATCATTAAAATATTTTATTTTAGTGATTGGAATGCAAAAATACCATTCGTCGCGCAATTTGGATCATTTTCGCGTCCGTTCGTGTTTCATCGTAATTAACCGAACAACGCAACCGTACGACCAAACGAACCGACATCCGAGATATTTTTGAGCATGTTTCATGTTCCCTATGCTTTAACTTCATTGTAGAGCCTTGAAATGGGGTTAACGGGGTTTAAACGCATGGAAAATGGCTTAGAAGTGTTGAAGGGACCAAAACTGTCATTTTTTGAAAGTTTCTGGATCTGGGGACCTGTGGCGTCACGCCACAGCCTTATGGTTGTGTGGTGGCGGCATGCCACCCCCTCATATGGGCAAAATAATCAGTTTTAGCAACTGCAGGCCTATTTTCGACAACCGACTTGATTTCCAAGGTCTTTTTTGTAACATTTGCAATACCGTGTGATGGTTTTGAGCACCCCTAGTATTCCAAAACAATGTGCCTTACATGTATGGTCTAGATCAAAGCTCAATTATTGAGGAACAATCCTAACGGTTGTGGAAAATCTATAAATACCCACCATTTTCACTTCATCTTCCTCACATTTGATCTCAATCTTCTTCTCTAAGTTGAAGCTCTCCTTGTGAAGCTTCATACCTGAGAAATTTTGAGTTCAAACCTTCATTGCTTGGACCTTTTGTAAGTCTCATTCATGCTTGTTCTTGTATTTCAAGCATGAAAGTCAAACAGTGTTTGACTTTCTTCTTTGACCATGAATTTGGTCAACACAAAGTTCGTTTGAACTTTGCAACGTGAGTGTAATCACGATGGTTATAGTCCCTTGTGACTATACGTACTGATTACCACGTTGATTAGTTGAAGTGACGAGTCAAAGTTTCGGTCAAAATACGTGTTTTTGCGTATTTTGCATCGAAACTATTTTCGGGCATCAAAACACTTTGTTTTGATATCAAACCTGTTTTCTAACTTAGTTAAACATGTTCTAACATGTTTAACTCGTCACTTTTAGTCTAGTGCTTGTATAGGGTCGTAAGATAAGCGGTCTTATCCACCACTTAGACTTTCGAACCCGACCCGTTTGGTCGATCATTAAGATCCGACCAAGCACATTTAGTGACCATAGTTGTATAGGGAATAACCTTCCGAGGTTATACCTTATGGTCTGTTAGTTTAATTAGTTGTATGATAGGTAGTTTATATGCCTTAGGTAAATGACCAAAATGCCCTTTTCATGCATAATTGGTAATTAAGCATATGTAACTTAATTTTTGTCACTTAAACTAATTATGCAACATGTTTACGCATATAATACTTGTCATAGGACCAGTTAGGCGTCTCGAATGCACATTTGCGCGAACGACGCGTTAACGTAGCATAAGCTACCTTAATTGGTCGTAACAGGTCGTAAGCACTTAGTATAGGTTCCGATTTAGAATGTAGGTTTTGTTAAACCATATGAAATGAGTTCCAATACTCATTTGGTTTACGAGACCTCGTTCTACCCGATATTCTGATTTAGGTGTCGATTTATTAACTAGTGATCCGATTACTAGGTGCTACTTGATTTCCTTGGTTTACTCGAGCTTGCTAGTTCATCTAATCAAGGATACTTGCACTTCGACGTGAGTACATAGTTCTCCTATCTTACTATTTTCAATTGTTTTGGGGTGATTCATATGTGTTAAACGATTTCGATGCTTTTAACGACGACTTTCTAAGACGAATACTATGGTTTATATTAAACAAGAATGATTTCGATAATGGGAACGAACTTATTGGGCGTATTTACATAACGAATAATATTCATTAGCATTGATCAAGCCGACCAGTATTAGGTTACGGTACCATAGGATCTGACAAATCCCGTTATCGGACTACACCCATGGTTATGTGTGGGGGTTATGTGGGTAACGACTGAACCTGTTGATTGTTAACTTACCCTTTGGTGGTTTGTTAATACGAGTTTAACGATAGACGAGTTACCAAGGTTTGAATGTTATTAGCGAGACGACCAAAAGTAGTTTTCACAATTAAAACGAGAACGGTTTAAACGATTGGAACGATTTGAACAAGTTAAACGAATGGAACAAACGATTGTTTTGGGTTGTGATTAGATAATGGGACGGGTGTAACATGATAATAGAAGTGTTGATATGTCGCTGGTACTTCTTATATATAAGTGTTTTTATCATATTACATTCCGTGGCATTATTTAGTTCACTTGGGCAAACGAGTTTAAAACGATATCACATAACGATGTTTACTAAACGATATAAACCATACGAGTTTTACTAACGAGACGAATTACAATTTGGTTTACTTAAACAAATGTTTTGGGTTAAGAATCATGGCTATGAGATTTTATAAACTATAACCAACTTGATTTGAGTTAGTTAATTATGTTGCAATACTATACACTTCTCAAAACAAGGTTTTTAACTTTTGACTATTGTAGTCTAATGAGGTATTGCCACATGTAAACGAGCCATGAATCCAACACTCTCATAAAACCTATGTGCTCGCTAGCATTTCTTTGTTGACTTTGTTTTTACATATGTTTTAGGTGTTGTTGAATGATGTTGATTGCTAGGATGCATGCTCACTTAGGACTGGACGAGGCCTTAGTGACTTAATAACGATGATAGAGTATGTTTAACTTGTTTGTTTAAATTTAAAGACAATGTAAATTATCTAATGAATCAATAAAACAAAACTTTTTGAATCCATGGTTGTGAACCAATAATTCTGCCACTCCACTCCCCGACGTTTCCTCCGCGGTTTCGTTGTTTTAACGCGATCGGGGTGTGACATCTAACTTCCTAACAACCTACAACCACTGATCTAATACAAACACTGTTTGCTAACTACTGATTATAATACATTACAAAGGAATAAACTAAACTACTGCTTCTCCTTCCACTGTTGTGACTCCAGCAATACTTTATATCTTCAGCAGTGCTTGACTCATATCAGTAAATTGAGCATCAGTGCTTTAGCCTTTATCAGTCTTCCAAAGTTGTTAGCAGTTGTTGTATGCTGACAGTGGATGAAGGTCATCAGTTGTTAGAAACACTTTCAAGGGTAAAGTTAGAATACAGCATCTGATACCAATTGTTAAAGAAAAAGGGATATGAAGATGGTCTGTACATTGCACCAGATAAATCTAGTATGCTTGCAGACATCCCTAAACCAGATGGTTCTAAAAAGGTTGATGTAACCTTAAATGTCTTAGCTGATGAAAAGACAAGGCTGAAAAAGGATATGGAGGCAAAGGGTAAGTCAAGGTTTGAAGAGGAGAAGGAAAGTGGTCAGTGGTTTGAATCAAAGTTTCATAACCACTATTTGATACCATTACCTAGTCAGATGATTGTAACTGTGAGGTTGCCTGTTCACAAAGGTTTTGAAAGTTCTTTGTGAACCTTATTACCTTGTGAAGAATTTCTGAAAAATTTGGTCTAAACCTCTTTATGTGACAACTATCAAAAATCCAGGTATCCGAACAATTAATTAATCATGATTAGTGCTTAATGACTAAGTTGAATTACTATTAACTGCTTTCTGATTACTGCATTATATTTACATGTGCATCACATATTGCATAATGTCATATCATTACTGCATCCAAACTTATTGACATAAATGATGCACAAAGCGCAGTTAGCATAGTAAACGGATAAATCAGCAAAATGCTGACAGGACTCAGCACATAGACAGACAGTGTTTTGAGACCCAGTATGAGCCAGAAACTAAGTACTACACTAGTAAAGTGTGTAGGGAAGTAAGGGTCCCGAAGCTGCTTTTCTAAGTGATAGTCTAAGTGCCAGAAAGTGCCTAAAACTCACCCAAAGTGCTGAATTCAGCAAAATTCACCATAAATCAGCTTTTTAACAATCTAATCTCATGCAAAAATATGCTTAAATGGTCCTGAATGCAGTGCCGGGAATTGAAAGTGTCACAAAAGGTTACATAAAGCACACTAAACTGTAAAGTTTAGCAACTTAACGAACCAGTATCTAATCGAACAACCGGACAGTACCCGAAACATCAAATTTACACTAGAAGCACTGTTTTAACATTACCAAGCTAGTTATAGTCCCCGAACATCACAACACCCCCTAAATATCTAGTAACTAAGTCTTCTAACTAATACTTGATTTTTAAACATAATGAAACCAATTTAGTTTAAACCTATGCTACCCCCCCACCTAGTGGACGACCCCAACATGGGCCCCACTCTTGATTTTCTTTCAATTTTATATGAGATCATGTTGGCCCTTTAGTAACACATTACACATTGGAAGAATACTTGAAATGGTTATAAGTAAGACCCATTAACACTTAACCTTATTCTTCACACACTAAAACACATACTCATCTTCCTCCTCTCCCTCCCTTGCTCTCGGCCGAACCATAGCACCACCACCATCACCTTCATTCATCCATCTTCATACAATCTAAGCATATAGAAGGGTGTTAGAGATCATATAAAGAAGCTTGGAGCTTGTGGAAGTGGAAGGACCTTTCTTGTTTGCTTTTATCCACCTCATTTCTTCACTTGAATTATCCCTAGCCTTGAGCTAGTGGTAAGAACCTTGTACACTCTATATTTCTTCCATTTTTAGTGGTTAATAATGAATCATAATAAAAAAACTTGAAGAACACTAAAGATCTTAAGCATGAAACATGAACATAAGCTTGTTAATTGAAGTAATCTTGATGAAAATGAGTTGTTATGCTTGTTGATCATTGATTGTTAGTAGAAATGATGTCGATCATCATAAGATCTTGCTAGATCATGATTAAAAACACAATCTAGCAAGATGTAAGAATAGAAATGGTTGTAGCCTGTAGGATGATGGATCATCCACACATAAAGCATGAACTTGAAGGAATATAATTTTTTCTTGAAAAACCATGATAAAGTAAGTTGTAAATCATATGGATCTAACAATTTCATGATGGATTTCTAAAGAAACCCAATTAAAAATATAAGTTTCATTTGATCTTGGTTCTTACATAAACAAATCTCATTTTTAGTGGTTAAACAAGTGTCTAAACACTTGTGTAACAAGAAGAAAGCCTAAATAAATATTTTTAGAAAATATGACAAGAAGTGGTAAACATCTAACTTCTTTAAAAATAAAGATTTTAAAGAACTAATCACATTTTAAAGGGTAACAAGACTTACTAAGAATACTAGTAAATTACTACAAATTTTTACAAATATTCAAGTTCATGAAGTAGTGGAAAATGCATGATTTTGGCAAGATTGGTAAGTAAAGGTGAATTGTTGATGATTGTGAATTGATTGTGTTGATGTTTTTTTACAAAAGAAAATGATATGCTTAAAAGCATGGAAACCTCCATTTTTAGGGGAAACTATGGCAAAATTTTCTAAAAATATAAACACTTAGAAAACTATTTTTAAACAAATAATTACAAGTGTATTTTAAACCATAAATTGTTACATAAACTTTGTCATAAATTTTGGTTACAAAAATACAAATATTAGAGGTTGGTTTTTATAAATAAAAGTGACTAAATATGTATTTAGAAAATATATATTTAGAAGACACATATGTGTGATTATTTGTATACTTTGTGTATTAGTTATATTATTTTAGGACTTGAAATAATATAACTCACAAAAATACCAAGAATTATCATCCAAAATATTACCCAAAATTCCAAGGAATAAATATACATATTTATACAAAATATTTTTGAAACCGAACTATGAAAAATGGGACTTACGAAATATTCCAAAAAATTTATTCACAAAGAATATTTTGGTAAATAATATTTTGGACACCAAGGAAGTAAAAACATGATTTTTACAATTACTACAAGAATATATCATATTTTTTACAAGAGAAAAATATATTATTTTTGGCAAGTATGAAGTATATATTTTTCTTGAAATTCTTAGAAGATATATTATTTATAAGAAATATATATTTTCTTAATCATACGTGAAATACAATATTTTTAGGAAAAATATACACTTTCTTAAATAAATGTGAAGTATGTCATTTTTGGAAAAAATGAATTTATATATATATATATATATATATATTCTAAGTTGGACTTGAAAATATATTATTTTTGGAACTTATAAGAGAACACAAATATTTTTGCCAACGAAAAATTTTAAATAATTTTGCTAAGTCATATTCCTTAAAATATATATTTTGGAAATATATATTGGATCTTTAATAAGGATAATATTCCGGAATAATTAATATGAAATTTAGTATAAGGATACTTAATGAATAACAATGAAAATACGTATTCTCGTACGTATAAATATACACCGAAATACGACTCCAAAACATGGCAAAAATTACCCATGTATAAGATTCCCCCATCCTTGGGAAGGAAATACAAGTATAAATACTTGGGAAGTATTATTACAACAATATCTTTTAACAATTATTCCAAAAATTATAAATATAATTTAAGTTAAAATATTAATTATTTTAACAAATAATTATGTAACTTGGAATAATATCGAGGACACAAAAGAAACATAACTCAAGGACATTAATACTAAGTCAAGGCACGACCCGTTCGTCTAATAGACATTAGTACGTTCTAGGTAGTCGTATTCACCGAAGAAGCTCGAGTTACGATTACTGAAGATGAAAGACTGCGAGTTCATGTCCCCCTTTTCTTTTAAACTATTTTCGTTTTACAACTTCGGGGGTGAAGTGTCACACCCCGACTACGTAAAACAACAAGACGTGGCGGAAACGTCGGGGAGTGTTGTAACAGAATCATTGTTTCACAACCATGGATTAAATAATTTTGTTTTATTGAATCATTGAAATCTTTGTTCTATTACAAATCAGATAAATACAAATATTGTCTTTCAAATTTTAAAGTCGCTAAGGCACAGGTCCATCCTAAGTGTAGTATGTATCAACAATCGTCATAAAGCAGCACCTGAAACATGTGTAAAAATAGGTACGTCAGCATAAAAATGCCTGTGAGATACATAGGTTTTATTGACTTATGTGTTTAAAGAAAAAGTTTTAATAAAAGTAGTCATGATCCTTGTAAAAGGTTTTCTTTTATAAATCATTTATAAGAAATCAGATGGTATAAAATAATAATACATAGAAAATTTAATTAGGTAAGAAAAATGAGTTTGTATAGAATATATTGTTTGAAAAACAACATTTTGATAAAAAGGTTTGTAGTATATATAAAAATATACTTTGGTTTTTAAGAAAGTCGTATAAGTAATATATTAAAATATATTTCAGTTCCAATATTGTTAACCCAAGTGTACTAAATAACAACACGGTATGTAATCTGATGAAAACACTTATATATAAGAAGTACCAGCGGCGTATCTACCATGTTTTCATCACATCACACCCGTCCCGTTATTTAAACACTAACCAAAACCCAATCGTTAGACAAATAGTATATTAAATATACCTTAGTTGTTTAAAATAATAATTTTCAGTAGTATATCAAAAGTATACTTTGGATTTATAAATAACATATTAAACTATGTTTTGGATTACAAATAACATATTAAACTATGTTTTGGATTACAAATAACATATTAAACTATGTTTTGGATTACAAATAACATATTTAAACTATGTTTTGGATTACAAATAACATATTAAACTATGTTTTAGATTTTTAACAAAATGTATGTTGGTTTTGTACGATATCACATATGAGAGCATATCAAACTATACTTTTGGGAGTATAACTTAATATACAATAATAATGTGACTTAAGAATTCATTCAGACCTAGTGCATCAAAATACACCTTTGAGACTATAGGGATACCACAAAGGCAATCCCTATTTGGATGGAGAAACAAATTGGTTTCAGACATTCCATGAGAACAAGAATGGGGTGTCAAATCCTATAGCGCTATATCATACTACCAATCGGTCTGGTGAACAAAATATGTACTATCCAACAATTAATTTTATACTCTTTGAAAGAATTAGAGTTTAAACCATAAATAATCAGTCGGTTTGTCAAAAGATAAGTACTAATATGTATAATCAATTATACTTTGAAATCGTGAACATAACAAATAGGTACACATGCTTCACCCCAAAACATTGAAAACAGTAAAAGAGGGGACTATGTACTCACTTGAGGGTGCTTAGAAGTCTTGAACAACAACCAAGCAATGCTAGAGGGAGTACGGAATCAAACGGCACCTAATATAGGTAACTATGTTATTAAACGGCTCCTAAACCAGGAGATAGGATAGAATGATGTTCTATAAATCAAATGAGTAATTGAACTCATATGATATGATTTAATAGAACTAACATTCTGATTTGAAAGTCTACCTAAGTGCTTTTGACCCGTTTCGACCCATTACGGTAGCATAAGCTACTATAACGTGTCGGTTGCGCAAAACTATGTTCGGATGGTTATCTATGAGCTATGTCAGGTCTTACATGCCAAATTATACCCTAACATGTTACTAATTCAGATTAGATGTCAAAAATATGTTCACATATGCACATTACGGATTTATGCTATAAAAGGGCATTTTTGTTATTTCCTATGGGCATGTAAACCAATTAACGAATAGTTAACCAATCCTATGTGATCATAAGGTATAACCTCAAGGGTTATTCCCTATGCAACTATGGTCACTAAGCAAGCTTGGTCAGATCCTAATGATCGACCAAACGGGTCGGGTTCGAAAGTCTAAGCGGTTGTCTAGACTAGTAGTGACGAGTTAAACATGTCAAAACATGTTTAACCTGCTTAGAAAACTGATTTGGTATCAAAACAAAGTGTTTTGATACCTACAAGTAGTTCCGTTGCAAAATACGTGCTAAAACGCATTTTGACCGAAACTTTGACTCGTCACTACACCTAGTTAACGTGGTAATCAGTAGGCATAATCACTAAGGATTATAACCATCGTGATTACAATCACGTTGCAAAGTTCAACCGAACTTTGCGTTGACCATTGACTGGTCAAACTGAAAGTCAAACACGGTTTGACTTTTTAAACTAGTAAGCAATAAAAGAATGAAGGAATGCTCACTAAAGGTCCTTGCTATCTTTTCTACAAAGAATAAGCTTCCAATCAGATGAGAGAGATCCCAATCCAGATTAGAGAGGAGAAAAGAAGGAAATGAGCAAATGAAATGGAAGTTGGCCATGCTATTTATACTTGTTGGTGATCAACAAGATCAAGACATGTGTTTGTGCGGCCAAGAAGCAAGAAATCCTAGCCATACAAGTGTTAGAGGCCAACTAATTTGCTTAGAGAGGTGTTAACTTGGCTGCCACACCAAGAACTTGCAAGAACAGCCCCTAAATATCAAACAGTTTGCTGAAACTCATTTCTGGTCACTGGGCCTGCCTTACGGACTGCAAGGATATAGGAAATACGGTCCGTAAGCTACTTGCAGACCAGCAACGTTCAGAAATTTACAATTTAGTCCCTGCACTTGAGAAACTTGATTTTTGATGCATTTTTGACACGTTTAAGCCCCGTTAACCCCATTTCAAAGCTCTAAAATGAAGTTAAAGTATAGGGAACTTAAAATATGCTCAAAAATATCTCGGATGTTGGTTCGTTTGGTCGTACGCTTGCGTTGTTCGGTTAATTACGACGGAAGTCATAACGAACGCAAAAACGATCCAAATTAAGCGAAGAATGAAATTTTATTATGCCAATCACTAGAATAAAATATTTTAATGATTCCATAAATTTTTGGATGTCTGGATATATTCAGAACGTAAGATATGCGCGAAAATGCAAACTTACGCCGTTTTTGACACTTTTAGTCCATGTAAGATCAAATAAGCATATTTACACACACCGAACCATTCAAAGCTTATTTCTAAGCTATGTTTAGGTTATTTATGGTATGTTTAGCTTATGATCATGTTCCGGGCTGTACGTTGCCTTACGAATCGGCAGACTTTTGCAAGTTGACGCAAATAGTCCCTGTGATTGAATAAACTTGATTTCGCCACACCAAACCTTCAAAAACTTATTTCTAAGTTATGTAAAGGTTATTTAAGGTATGTTAAGCCTATTTCACTATTCCAGAGTGTTTGTTGCATTAAACTGGTTATATTTACGCATTAGATCGCGTATAACCTTCCAGAAAGCGATTTAAGGCTCGAAATCGAACAAGAATTGATATGTGCAAACGATACACATATTTATACAAATCCCAAGTATGAAACACAAAATTTCATTGGTTTAGTATTTGTATGATGGTTGAAGTGACACAGGTGTCACAGTCTCCCCTACTTTAGGAAATTTTGTCCCGAAATTTAATTTTAGAGGAAACTTGTGAAGACAACTGTGATTGTTTCGCTATCGAATGAATCCCTCAAACCCTAAGTAAAACTCTTGGCCATGTTAGGATTCTTAGCGAAATTTTCAACTATCAAAGTGAAGTCCTTGTAGTAACAAGACATGGAGTTTTGAACTACGGACGAAAGAACGTTTCTCATGAAGACTTATCATAGGAAACTTGTGTGTGCTTGAAATCAGAATTGGGGAGTGTAAGATAAAATGACATCGGTCAAGGTCCAAGACTTCTCCCGTATCATTACTCTTGTCACTATAGGTCTTAACACATGACAAAACTTCTTGTGGTTTCTGTGCACTGAATTCCATAATTATGTAGGCCTCCATGATTACGTAATTCCTTGCACAGTCCGCACAGTTCATTTCATAATGCGTAGGGAAAAAATCAATTGAATACACATGAAGCGACTTGACCAGACCACCAAAGGATCTTTTTAACTAGATCAACGAACGAGCTTTTTAACTAGATCAACACATGATCTTCTTAACTAGGCCGTTGTATAATCTTTTTAAATAGACCACTTTAAAGGAATCTTTTCAATTATATCATCTCATGATATTCCTAACCAGATTTTCAAAATCAATCTGTTTAACCAGACCATTCAAGAGGTCAAATTATAGAATAGTACTTTATAACCCAAGGGACTTAACTACAATGTTGAACTCCATTAAGGATTTAAGATAGTACCTTTGGATATCCTATTATGAATCTCTCATATGAGATATGGAAGATTCTATGAGGATTTGGATAATGAACATTTGGATCACACAAAAACACAAAACACAAAACACATAATCACATAATTAACTAACTTGATTTTTAATTTGTTATCTTTGGTCACGGGTATTTAAAGCACACCAAGAATCCAATCCGTGGATTTCATTTGGCACTTTAAACATAAGAATCTAACTATGAAAATAGGAAGATCTTAATGGAAATTCGGATTCATCCTTATTGAATTGTAATATACGTATTAAGATATACGGATAATTCAATTAAGGGTTCCGATTTGAATGATAATTATCCATAAGGATCTAATTATGAGGATAGAAAGATCCTATTTTGGATTTTGGAATTTGTGCCACGAGAGGTGTTTCGACACCTTGCACTAGGCGTGCTTAAGTCGATACACAAGGTAGAAAGTTCATGAGGTTGAGGCGCTAGATATGCCAAGGCGACATATGAAGCAGAATTTGAAGGTTGAGCAGCAGGATTTGTAACAGCTTTGCTTTTGGATTGCAAAGCGACACATGTTAACCAAATGTCCCCATCGTCCACCTTGGGTACATTGGAAACAAGGTATTTGATTCAGATGATGACGGTGGCATCGATTGCACCAAAGAGCAGTTTCCTTGCACGGCTTCATCCCTAAGACGAGTCATGGTGATAGCTAAATCAACGGCCTTCTGGAGTACAACGCCAAATTGTTGGGAAATTGTAGCACCTAGTCCGGACACTAGAGTGTTGTTGCGATGAAGAGGCATCGTGAAGATAATGAAAGATATGGGAGGAAACAAGGGAAAATAAAACAGAATGATATACATAAAAATTGCGATCATTTGTTTATTACCTAAGGCAAACAAATGAGATAGTGACTAATCAAAGTAGATGGGTCAATATAATGTATCGCGAAGACATGCTCACCTATAAGTGGACACTCACCCCAAGAGTTCCCAGGTAAGAGTGACTGGTCCGATATTGCGGATTTGTACGAACACTCTAGCCTTAGACAGAAGACGCAGGGTACAGGCACCCACTTTTCCAGTTTGCACATGTTCGCATTATTTAGACCCAAACTTTGACGAGATTTTGAAAACTCAGCAGGCACTAAGCCAAATATGAGTCAAACTGGAAGGGTTCAAAACCTTATAACAAAGGGTTCAAAACCTAGTAATCAATCATCCTAGAACAGATGATTAGTTTTCAAAGCGGATTCAAAATTTGTGTTCTTATTGTGGTTGTCACCTAAGGATAGGCGACGGTATTGTTTTATGACTAAACGCAAGTAAACTTGCGTTAGGGTCCTAGGAAGGTTATAGACTAGGTCAAAGCATTACTAATAACCTAAATCCCTATAACCATTGGCTCTGATACCAACTTTTCTGTCACACCCCGATCACGTAAAACAACAAGACGTGGCGGAAACGTCGGGGAGTGTTGTAACAGAATCATTGTTTCACAACCATGGATCAAATAATTTTGTTTTATTGAATCATTGAAATCTTTGTTCTATTACAAATAAGATAAATACAAATATTGTCTTTCAAATTTTAAAGTCGCTAAGGCACAGGTCCATCCTAAGTGTAGTATGTATCAACAATCGTCATAAAGCAGCACCTGAAACATGTGTAAAACTAGGTACGTCAGCATAAAAAATGCCTGTGAGATACATAGGTTTTATTCTAATTAGGATTCATGACTTATGAGTTTAAAGAAAAAGTTTTAATAAAAGTAGTCATGATCCTTGTAAAAGGTTTTCTTTTATAAATCATTTATAAGAAATTAGATGGTATAAAATAATAATACATAGAAAATTTAATAGGTAAGAAAATGAGTTTGTATAGAATATATTGTTTGAAAAACAATATTTTGATAAAACGATTTATAG
This sequence comes from Helianthus tuberosus, assembly GCA_030545235.1. Classification (NCBI taxonomy): domain Eukaryota; kingdom Viridiplantae; phylum Streptophyta; class Magnoliopsida; order Asterales; family Asteraceae; genus Helianthus; species Helianthus tuberosus. Next base: position 13,717 of record JARYGA010037842.1, on the reverse strand, counting down.
TATATATAAAAATATACTTTGGTTTTTAAGAAAGTCGAATAAGTAATATATTAAAATATATTTCAGTTCCAATATTGTTAACCCAAGTGTACTAAATAACAACACGGTATGTAATGTGATGAAAACACTTATATATAAGAAGTACCAGCGGCGTATCTACCATGTTTTCATCACATCACACCCGTCCCGTTATTTAAACACTAACCAAAACCTAATCGTTAGACAAATAGTATATTAAATATACCTTAGTTGTTTAAAATAATAATTTTCAGTAGTATATCAAAAGTATACTTTGGATTTATAAATAACATATTAAACTATGTTTTGGATTAGAAATAACATATTAAACTATGTTTTGGATTACAAATAACATATTAAACTATGTTTTGGATTAAAAATAACATATTTAAACTATGTTTTGGATTACAAATAACATATTAAACTATGTTTTAGATTTTTAACAAAATATATGTTGGTTTTGTACGATATCACATATGAGAGCATATCAAACTATACTTTTGGGAGTATAACTTAATATACAATAATAATGTGACTTAAGAATTCATTCAGACCTAGTGCATCAAAATACACCTTTGAGACTATAGGGATACCACAAAGGCAATCCCTATTTGGATGGAGAAACAAATTGGGTTTCAGACATTCCATGACAACAGGAATGGGGTGTCAAATCCTATAGCGCTATATCATAATACCAATCGGTCTGGTGAACAAAATATGTACTATCCAACAATTAATTTTATACTCTTTGAAAGAATTAGAGTTTAAACCATAAATAATCAGTCGGTTTGTCAAAAGATAAGTACTAATATGTATAATTAATTATACTTTGAAATCGTGAACATAACAAATAGGTACATATGCTTCACCCCAAAACATTGAAAACAGTAAAAGAGGGGACTATGTACTCACTTGAGGGTGCTTAGAAGTCTTGAACAACAACCAAGCAATGCTAGAGGGAGTACGGAATCAAACGGCACCTAATATAGGTAACTATGTTATTAAACGGCTCCTAAACCGGGAAATAGGATAGAATGATGTTCTATAAATCAAATGAGTAATTGAACTCAAATGGTATGATTTAATAGAGCTAACATTCTGATTTGAAAGTCTACCCAAGTGCTTTTGACCCGTTTCGACCCATTATGGTAGCATAAGCTACTATAACGTGTCGGTTGCGCAAAACTATGTTCGGATGGTTATCTATGAGCTATGTCAGGTCTTACATGCCCAATTATACCCTAACATGTTACTAATTCAGATTAGATGTAAAAAATATATTCACATATGCACATTACGGATTTATGCTATAAAAGGGCATTTTGGTTATTTCCTATGGGCATGTAAACCAATTAACGAATAGTTAACCAATCCTATGTGATCATAAGGTATAACCTCAAGGGATATTCCCTATGCAACTATGATCATTAAGCAAGCTTGGTCGGATCCTAATGATCAACCAAACGGGTCGGGTTCGAAAGTCTAAGCGGTTGTCTAGACCGCTTAACTTACAACCCTAAACAAGCACTAAACTAGTAGTGACGAGTTAAACATGTCAAAACATGTTTAACCTACTTAGAAAACTGATTTGGTATCAAAACAAAGTGTTTTGATACCTACAAGTAGTTCCGTTGCAAAATGCGTGCTAAAACGCATTTTGACCGAAACTTTGACTCGTCACTACACCTAGTTAAAGTGGTAATCAGTAGGCATAATCACTAAGGATTATAACCATCGTGATTACAATCACGTTGCAAAGTTCAACCGAACTTTGCGTTGACCATTGACTGGTCAAACTAAAAGTCAAACACGGTTTGACTTTTTAAACTAGTAAGCAATAAAAGAATGAAGGAATGCTCACTAAAGGTCCTTACTATCTTTTCTACAAAGAATAAGCTTCCAATCAGATGAGAGAGCTCCCAATCCAGATTAGAGAGAAGAAAAAAAGGAAATGAGCAAATGAAATGGAAGTTGGCCATGCTATTTATACTTGTTGGTGATCAACAAGATCAAGACATGTGTTTGTATGGCCAAGAAGCAAGAAATCCTAGCCATACAAGTGTTAGAGGCCAGCTAATTTGCTTGGAGAGGTGTTAACTTGGCTGCCACACCAAGAACTTGCAAGAACAGCCCCTAAAGATCAAACAGTTTGCTGAAACTCATTTCTGGTCGCTGGGCCTGCCTTACGGACCGTAAGGATATGGGAAATACGGTCCGTAACCTACTTACAGACCAGCAACTTTCAGAAATTTACAATTTAGTCCCTGCACTTGAGAAACTTGATTTTTGATGCATTTTTGACACGTTTAAGCCCCGTTAACCCCATTTCAAAGCTCTAAAATGAAGTTAAAGTATAGGGAACTTAAAATATGCTCAAAAATATCTCGGATGTCGGTTCGTTTGGTCGTACGGTTGCGTTGTTCGGTTAATTACGACGGAAGTCATAACGAACGCAAAAACGATCCAAATTAAGCGAAGAATGAAATTTTATTATGCCAATCACTAAAATAAAATATTTTCATGATTACATAAATTTTTGGATGTCTGGATATATTTAGAACGTAAGATATGCGCGAAAATGCAAACTTACGCCATTTTTGACACTTTTAGTCCCTGTAAGATCAAATAAGCGTATTTACACACACCGATCCACTCAAAGCTTATTCCTAAGCTATGTTAAGGTTATTTATGGTATGTTTAGCTTATGATAATGTTTCGGGCTGTACGTTACCTTACGAATCGGCAGACTTTTGCAAGTTGACGCAAATAGTCCCTATGATTGAATAAACTTAAAGTCGCCACACCAAACCTTCCAAAACTTATTTCTAAGTTATGTAAAGGTTATTTAAGGTATGTTAAGCCTATTTCACTATTCCGGAGTGTTTGTTGCATTAAACTGGTTATATTTACGCATTAGATCGCGTATAACCTTCCAGAAAGCTATTTAAGGCTCGAAATCGAACAAGAATTGATATGTGCAAACGATACACATATTTATACAAATCCCAAGTATGAAACACAATATTTCATTGGTTTGGTATTTGTATGATGGTTGAAGTGACACAGGTGTCACATGAAGTACATGTTACAAATGATTACGATTACAAATGATTTACAAATGAAATGAATTGTTAGATCATGTGAAAGGGTAGGCGTTATCTTGAGACCATTAATCCTTTAGAAGGACCGAGGGGAATGAGTGATAGATCTATTTGGGTGTTGCGAGCCCGACCCATGGGTTCGTGAGTTGACCGCACGTGGTGACTATGCCGTTCCAGCCGGGAGGCCCGGTACAAATACGCAAAGGATTGAGCCTTCCTACACCGTTGCACACATATTGATGGCCTTGCAAACCAATAATTGATCTGTTCATTATCACATATGAATATACATAATTTCAATGATTACAAAGGTTATTCATACTCTCAAACACATGAACTCGCTCAACTTTTGTTGATGTTTTCAAACTACATGTATTTCAGGGAATTAAAGGTGGATCTGGCAGGGCGTTCAGAAGTTTCAAGTGTTGTTAAAAATAAAAGATGTCATCCATGGTCTTAGGATTGTTTAGGGTGTCCTATCCTAGACAAGACACCTCTTCCAAATCTTGGTTTATTTAGAGTCTTTTGATGAGTCCTTGTGAACTCTTAAACAATTCGTATGGTTTGTAAAACTTGAATTTGGAGTCTTGCTTAAACAATGATGTTTGTGATGTTTTCAAATCTATTTAATGGATGACGATCTATGGTTTTACATATAGTTGTTGTTATGATTGAATGCAATGGTATTAAGAAGGTCACACCATAATCACGCTTCCGCAAAAGTCAGGGTGTGACGGTTTGGTATCAGAGCTTCGATTGTAGCGAACTAGGATTCCTTCTCGAGTCTAGACTACAATCATTAAGGTTCTCACGAAAAATATTTTTACAACATGGTTTCATCGGATACATGAAACACCCAGATCCAGGAAACAAACATTTTTACAAACAAAAGACAAGAAACACATTCCAAGGTTTATGTTTATGGTTCAGTCTGGGAGACTGGGTGGTTCAGTCTGAGAGACTGGGTGGTTCAGTCTGAAAGACTGGTTAGTAGTCTGAGGGACTGGTTAGTTTAGTCTGAGAGACTAGTTGGTTTAGTCTGGGAGACTAGGTGGTCTAGTCTGGGAGACTAGGAAGGATAGGAAGGATACATGATTACACTGATTTGACTGCATGCTAAATGATAGATGTTAATATATGTGCATATGTTGTGATTGTTTTGTTACAGACACTATGTCATCTTCTGAGAGTGGATTGTCTGACACTGACGACCCCATGGCTATTATTTCTGATGATGAGATCGTCCCAGAGCCACAGATCTTTACCTCCGATACCGAGAGTGACCCGGAGATAATGTCAGATGATGACGACGACGATTTTCAGCCATTTGCGCTGCCCGACTTTGGCGATGATTTACCGTATGCTGATGTTATCCCCGACGAGGATCCCTTTCCTATTCCTATTCCTGTCCAGGGCCATCTCATCCTCAGACATCCCGATGGTGAGCATGTCATGGCACCGATCCTCGCCCCTTTGCCTCTTGCGGCCTTTCCTTTCGAGGATTTGCCTTTTGATGACTTGTTTGATGATGATGTCGATCTTTTTGTTGATGGTCCCCCTGATGATGCCCAGGGTGATGGAGTTTTAGCTGAGGATTTCATTGTTGTTCCACTCATTGAGATTCCTATTATTGAGGTTTCCTCTGATTCCAGTTTGCACTCTGTCCCGGATTCCTTTGAGTCTGTGTCATCTTCCGCCTTACAGGCAGTTGGTCTGTGACGTTACGCCACTGATACTGATGATGATACAGCCATGTCAGCTGCACCGATTCCTCCATATGACATTGAGCCTGGACTTGAGCTAGATTTTATTCCCGTCGACCAGCCTGTTGATGCACCCGCTGATCCTGAACAGGTACCAGCTCCTGAGCCTTTGCCTGATTTTGATCCTATCCCATTCGGCATACCTAATATTGCACCACTTGTACCAGATCCAGTTCCTACACCCACTGACCCTCCTGTTATTGAGCCCGTTACTCCCCCACATGCACCTGCACCTATTGATGTTGCCCCTTTTCACCCGATCGAGTCCGATGTTCACCGCACCGACCTACCTATCACTTTCTTGCAGGACATACCCGCACCCCGTCCAGGGGAAGGCCCTTCTAGCCAGCAGCCTAGCCATGACCCACATGTGTCAGCAGCTTTTTCTCACATGCCTCAGTATACACCTACTGCTCATTTTACTTCTTCACCGCTAGATGAGCCACTCATATGGTTCCCACCGTACACCATGCCGATTTCTGATCCCTACCATCCCTCGCACTTTACTGGTTATACACGGGATGAGTTACTCCTGTCATTGCAGCTTCAGTATGAGATCCTGACTCATAGAGTTTTGGAGCTTGAGATGACTCCACGTCCCCCACCTTGTTCATGTCCGTCACCTTTTGCGACTCCACCTGCTCCTATTTTGCCTTATCCAGATTTTGATGTTCGATTTCTCACCATGGAGCAGCAAATCAGTTATCTGTTGCGTCATGTTTATGACCTTGAGGAGGAGCTAGCGCATGGGCGCATCTTGCTTTTTGTCCCTCCACCTCCTCCTCTACCACCATCAGCATAGCCGATTTTTTGTTTTATGTACGTAGCTTGCTTTTGATGAGAGCACTGCTATTGAGCCTAGCTTGCGAAGCCTTTTGGAGACAACTTTTGATCGTATAACTTATGGTAGATTGATAGACATTTTGGGCAAGGGTAGTGTGACCCTGTGTTCCCTTTTGATATGATATATCTGTAGAACATGCAACTGTATTTGTGGTCGATGATTAATGAAAGCTCAATCATAATGTTCTCATTATATACGTTGTTGAAATGCATGTTGTGCTGTGATTGAGATGTTATATGCTTACTTACTTGATAAATGCTATTACATATACATACTATATACTTATCATACTATTTAAGACCTGACCAATACAATCTTCTTTATAGAAGATGCCTCCATGAAGAAACAATCAGTTGCCCACAACAGAGGCAGAACTGCAAGAACGGGTTTCACAAGCAATCGCACAACATGAGGCCTTGCGCTCTGAACACAGCGGAGGTACCTCAGAAAATGACCCACCTCACAGTATTGTTTAAGTCACTTAAGACACATTACGTTACGTTTGGACATTCCATGTGCGTTTGCTAATGATTCTGTGAATGATGTTGTTTGTACAGGCTGTACTTACAAGCAGTTCCTTGACTGCAAGCCTCTGAATTTTGACGGCACTGGAGGTGCTGTAGCTTTCGTTAGATGGGCTGAGAAAACTGATTCTGTGCGGCGAATGAGCAAGTGTGCGCTAGAGCACCAGGTCACTTACATTTCTGGACTTTTCCTAGACGGAGCTCTATCGTGGTGGAACCTACAAGTTCAAACCCTAGGTGAGGCTGCAGCGTATGGTTTGACATGGGACGAGATGAAAGAACTGAAGGGCAAGAAGTAACGTTCAAGGGCTGAGATTCAGAAGTTGGAAACGGAGTTTTGGAATCTTAAGATGGATGGACCTAAGATTGCTGAATACGTGCAAAGATTTCATGACTTATCTCGCGTTGTCCCCTACATGGTGGAACCAGAGTTCAAGAGAATCGAGCATTTCATTTGGGGATTGGCACCCCAAATCATGAGCATGGTGATGACATCGAAGCCTCCAACGATCACAGAGGCCATTGATTTGAGTGTGGCATTGACTGAAGAAGCGATTAGGCTGAACAAGTTCTCGATCTCTGATGGAAAGAAGAAGGAGACTCACGTCGAGTCATTAGGAGAGAACACGAGGAAGTTCTCCAACTTCAAGAAGAGTACTTAAGGAAACAACAACGGTACTAACAAGAAAAGAGATACTAACCCACCAGCCGAGGTCAGGACTGGTGCTGCAAGTTCTGAGAACAAAGGGAAAGGTTACATGGGCACCCTGCCCAAGTGTGATATTTGTCAGCATCATCACACGGGGTGATGTAGGTATGGGAAATGTGAGAACTGTGGCAAGGTAGGGCATGCCAGGGAGGCGTGCTGGTATGGTGCTGGATGAAGAAATGGAGGATCTGGTGGAAATGGTAATGGAAACCGTAACGGTAATGGAAATCAGACTGGGAACCGCAATCAAGGAGGAAATGGAAATTTCGCTGGAAATGGATATCGTGGTGGTTCTGGAAATCAAGCTGGAAACGAAAACCGCGAAGCAAGCAACAACTAGGGTGGAAATGGAAATGGAAACAGAAATGGTCGAGGCCAAGGTTGTTTTGGATGTGGAGACGTCGGGCATTTCAAGCGAGATTTCCCAAAGAATAACCAAGCTCAAGGAAGAGTCTTCAACATTGGAGCTAGGGAAGCTCGTCAAGATCTGAATGTAGTCACTGGTACGTTCCCTATCAACCAACATTTTGCATCTGTGTTATTTGATACCGGTGCCGATTATAACTTCGTATCCCTAGAATTTAAGAATATACTTGGGTTAGTTGCTAGTAAGCTAGATATTCCGTACTCGATAGAACTAGCCAATGGAAAGCTAGTAGAAGCAAATGAAGTCATTAGAGGTTGTGTGATAGAATTCGAAGAGTGTGAGTTTACGCTTGACCTTCTGCCAGTCGAGTTGTGAAGCTTTGACGTAGTAGTTGGAATGGATTGGTTATCGAGTAACCGAGCGGAGATCGTATGTCATGAGAAGATAATCCGTATTCCATTGGCAAATGACGAGATGATTGCAGTGCACGGAGAAAAGCATGATATGCCTCTAAGGATTATCAGTTGCTTGAAGGAACGAAAGTTTATGCGTAAAGGATGTGTTGCCTTCTTGGCTCACGTTATTGATAAGGAAGCCGACGAACCGAAGTTTGAAGATATCCCTGTGGTAAGGGAGGATCCTGAAGTCTTCCCCGAAGACTTGCCAGGATTGCCGTCGCAACGACAAGTCGAATTCCATATTGACTTGGTTCCAGGCGCCGCGCCCGTAGCCAAGGCACCTTATCGACATGCACCCTAAGAAATGCAAGAGTTGTCGACGCAGCTTCAGGAGTTGCTAGACAAGGGACTCATTAGACCAAGCTTCTCACCTTGGGGAGCTCCAGTTCTATTTGTAAAGAAGAAGGATGGTAGTTTCCATATGTGCATTGACTACCGAGAGCTAAACAAGTTAACCATCAAGAATCGGTATCCTTTGCCGAGGATTGATGATCTCTTCGATCAACTACATGGTTCGAGTTACTACTCCAAGATCGACCTTCGATCAGGTTATCACCAGCTGCGGATTCAAGAAGAGAGTATTCCGAAGAATGCCTTCAGAACTCGTTATGGACACTACGAGTTTCTAGTGATGCCATTTGGTTTGACAAATGCACCAGCAGTATTTATGGATTTGATGAACCGAGTTTGCAAGCCGTATCTCGATAAATTCTTGATTGTATTTATTGATGATATTTTGATCTATTCGCGGACAAAGGAAGAGCATGAACAACACCTCAAAGCCATCTTAGAACTGCTCAAGAAGGAGAAACTGTATGCTAAGTTCTCGAAGTGTGAGTTCTGGTTGCGTGAAGTACAGTTCCTTGGTCACGTGGTAAACAAAGATGGAATCCATGTGGATCCCACCAAGATCGAGGATATAAAGAATTGGAAAACCGCTAGGACACCAACCGAGATCCGACAGTTCTTGGGTTTAGCAGGGTATTATCGCAGATTCATTGAGGATTTTTCTAAAATCGCTCAACCGCTGACATCCCTTACTCAAAAGGATAAGAAGTATGAATGGGGTGAAAAACAAGAGGAAGCTTTTCAATCGTTCAAGAATAAGCTTTGCGATGCACATATTTTATCCCTACCCGAAGGCACCGATGACTTCGTGGTGTACTGTGACGCCTTGCGTCAGGGATTAGGCTGTGTGCTGATGCAGGGACAGAATGTTATTGCTTATGCTTCACGCCAATTAAAGATTCATGAGAAAAATTACACCACGCATGATTTGGAACTAGGCCCAGTGGTGTTTACTTTAAAGATTTGGAGACATAACTTGTATGGCACCCGATGCACAATCTTCACCGATCACAAGAGCCTTCAGCACATATTTGATCAGAAAGAGCTCAATATGTGACAACGACGTTGGGTAGAACTGTTAAATGATTATGATTGCGAAATCAAATATCACCCAGGAAAGGCGAATATGGTGGCAGACGCCTTGAGTCGAAAAGAGAGGATTAAGCCCATAAGGGTTAGGGCTTTGGAAATGATCATTCAAACAGACCTCTCATTGCACATTCGTGCTGCGCAGAGAGAAGCTCTCAAGAAAGAGAATCTGAAATATGAATATCTCCATGGGATGGAGAAGAAGTTGGTACCCAATGAGGAAGGAACTTTATGTTTCATGAACTGAATTTGGGTTCCCCTCCTTGGTGGTCTTAGAGATGTGATTTTCGATGAAGCTTACAAGTCGAGGTACTCGATCCACCCAGGATCGGATAAGATGTACCAAGATTTAAAAGATTTCTACTGGTGGCCAAGATTGAAAGGTGATGTTGCGACCTATGTTGGAAAGTGCTTGACTTGTGCCAAAGTAAAAGCCGAGTATCAGAAACCTTCAAGTCTTCTGCAGCAACCCGAGATACCCATGTGGAAGTGGGAGCAGATCTCAATGGATTTCATAACAAAGTTACCAAAGACACCCAGAGGTCATGACACAATTTGGGTAATCGTAGACCGTCTGACAAAATCTGCACACTTTTTACCGATCAGAGAAAAGGATAACACAGGTAAGCTAGCTGAGCGGTACCTAAGGGAGATAGTTGCACGGCATGGAGTGCCTATCCCGATTATATCTGATAGAGACGGAAGATTTGTGTCAAGGATTTGGCAATCTTTCCAGGAAGCGTTTGGTTCACAGCTGAATTTGAGCACATCATTTCACCCCCAGACAGATGGTCAAAGTGAGAGAATGATTCAGACATTAGAAGACATGTTACGAGCTTGTGCAATGGACTTGGGTGGTAGTTGGGACACTCACCTGCCTTTGGTTGAGTTCTCCTATAATAACAGCAATCATACAAGCATTCAAGCTTCACCGTTTGAAGCTCTCTATGGACGAAAGTGTCGATCGCGGTTGTGCTGGGCAGATGCAGGCGATAGACAGCTGGTTGGTCCCGAATTGGTTCAAGAAACGACAGATAAGATAATGCAGATCCGAGAGCGCATTAAGGCGGCTCGTGATCGATAAAAGAGCTATGCGGACCAAAGAAGGAAACCTTTGGAATTTGAAGTGGGAGATATGGTCTTGTTAAAAGTCTCACCTTGGAAAGGTGTGGCACGCTTTGGGAAGTGTGGAAAGTTGAACCCACGATTCATTGGACCGTTCAAAATCCTGGAGAGGGTTGGTCCTGTAGCATATAAGTTGGAACTTCCTACGAAACTTAATGGTGTTCATGATACATTCCATGTATCTAATCTGAAAAAGAGTCCAACCCAAGAAACAGTGATCATACCTGCTGATGAGGTTCACATTGACGACACACTCCACTTCACAAAAGAACCCGCTGAGGTTACCGATTGGAAAGTTAACAAAACTCGAATGAGTAGTGTTAAACTTGTCAATGTTAGATGGAATGCGCGTCACGGCCCAGAGTTCACTTGGGAGCGTGAGGACCGCATGAAAGCAAAGTTCCCACATTTATTCCATAACACCCCTGCAGCTAGTAGTAGATCTTAAAATTTCGGGACGAAATTTTCTTAACAGGGGGAGAATGTGACAACTGTAAAAAATCCAGGTATCCATACAATTAATTAATCATGATTAGTGCTTAATGACTGTGCTGAATTAGTATTAACTGCTTTCTGATTACTACATTATATTTACATGTGCATCACATATTGCATAATGTCATATCATTACTGCATGCAAACTTATTGACATAAATGATGCACAAAGCGCAGTTAGCACAGTAAACGGATAAATCAGCAAAATGCTGACAGGACTCAGCACATAGACAGACAGTGTTTTGAGACCCAGTATGAGCCAAAAACTAAGTACTACACTAGTATAGTGTGTAGGGAAGTAAGGGTCCCGAAACTGCTTTTCTAAGTGATAGTTTAAGTGTCGGAAAGTGCCTAAAACCCACCCAAAGTGCTGAATTCAGTAAAATTCAGCATAAATCAGCCTTTTAACAATCTAATTTCATGCAAAAATATGCTTAAATGGTCCTGAATGCTTTCCTAAGTGTCAGGAATTGAAAGTGTCACAAAAGGGTACACAAAGCACACTAAACTGTAAAGTTTAGCACCTTAACGAATCAGTATCTAACCGAACAACCGGACACTGCCCGAAACATCAAATTTACACTAGAAGCACTGTTTTAACATTATCAAGCTAGTTATGGTCCCCGAACATCATAACACCCCCTAAATATCTAGTAACTAAGTCTTCTAACTAATACTTGATTTTTAAATATAATGTAACCAATTTAGTTTAAACCTATGCTACCCCCACCCCCTACCTAGTGGACGGCCCCAACATGGACCCCACTCTTGATTTTCTTTCAATTTTATACGAGATCATGTTGGCCCTTTAGTAACACATTACACATTGGAAGAATGCTTGAAATGGTTATAAGTAAGAAGGGTGTTCTTCACACACTAAAACACATACTCATCTTCCTCCTCTCCCTCCCTTGCTCTCGGCCGAACCATAGCACCACCACCATCACCTTTATTCATCTATCTTCATACAATCTAAGCATATAGAAGGGTGTTAAAGATCATATAATGAAGCTTGGAGCTTGTGGAAGTGGAAGGACCTCTCTTGTTTGCTTTTATCCACCTCATTTCTTCACCTGAATCATCCTTAGCCTTGATCTAGTGGTAAGAACCTTGTACAATCTATATTACTTCCATTTTTGGTGGTTAATGATGAATCATAATCAAAAAACTTGAAGAACCCTAAAGATCTTAAGCATGAAACATGAACATAAGCTTGTTAATTGAAGTAATCTTGATGAAAATGAGTTGTTACGCTTGTTAATCATTGATTGTTAGTAGAAATGATGTTGATCATCATAAGATCTTGCTAGATCATGATTAAAAACATAATCTAGCAAGATGTAAGAATAGAAATGGTTGTAGGATGATGGATCATCCAAACATAAAACATGAACTTGAAGGAATATAATGTTTTCTTGAAAAACCATGATCAAGTAAGTTGTAAATCATATGGATCTAAGAATTTCATGAAGGATTTCTAAAGAAACCAAGTTAAAAATATAAGTTGCATTGGATCTTGGTTCTTACATAAACAAATCTCATTTTTAGTGGTTAAACAAGTGTCTAAACACTTGTGTAACTAGAAGAAAGCCTAAAGAAATATTTTTAGAAAATATGACAAGAAGTTGTAAAGATCTAACTTCTTTAAAAATAAAGTTTTTAAAAAACTAATCACATTTTAAAGGGTAACAAGACTTATTAAGAAAACTAGTAAATTACTACAAATTTTTACAAATATACAAGTTCATGAAGTAGTGGAAAATGCATGATTTTGGCAAGATTGGTAAGTAAAAGTTGATTGTTGATGATTGTGAATTGATTGTGTTGATTTTTTTACAAAAGAAAATGATATGCTTGAATGCATGGAAACCTCCATTTTTAGAGAAAACTATGGCAAAATTTTCTAAAAATATAAACACTTAGAAAAATATTTTTAAACAAATAATTACAAGTGTATTTTAAACCTTAAATTGTTACATAAACTTTGCCATAAATTTTGGTTACAAAAATACAAATATTGGAGGTTGGTTTTTATAAATAAAAGTGACTAAATATGTATTTAGAAAATATATATTTAGAAGACACATATGTGTGATTATTTGTATACTTTGTGTATTAGTTATATTATTTTAGGACTTGAAATAATATAACTCACAAAAATACCAAGAATTACCATTCAAAATATTACCCAAAATTCCAAGGAATAAATATACAAACTTATACAAAATATTGTTGAAACCGAACTATGAAATATGGGACTTACGAAATATTCCGAAAAATTTATTCACAAAGAATATTTTGGTAAATAATATTTTGGACACGAAGGAAGTAAAAATATGATTTTTACAATTACTACAAGAATATATCATATTTTTGACAAAAGAAAAATATATTATTTTTGGCAAGTATAAAGTATATATTTTTCTTGAAATTCTTAGAAGATATATTATTTATAAGAAATATATATTTTCTTAATCAAACGTGAAATACAATATTTTTGGGAAAAATATACACTTTCTTAAATAAATGTGAAGTATGTCATTTTTGGGAAAATGAATTTATATATATATATATATATTTTCTAAGTTGGACTTGAAAATATATTATTTTTGGAACTTATAAGAGAACACAAATATTTTTGCCAACGAAAAATTATAAATAATTTTGCTAACTCATATTCCTTAAAATATATATTTTGGAAATATATATTGGATCTTTATTAAAGATAATATTCCGGAATAATTAATATGAAATTTAGTATAAGGATACTTAATGAATAACAATGAAAATACGTATTCTCGTACGTATAAATACACACCGGAATACAACTCCAAAACATGGCAAAAATTACACATGTATAAGATGCCCCCATCCTT
>JARYGA010037841.1:0-28723 GCA_030545235.1 Helianthus tuberosus | reverse complement strand
TTCTTGATCAAATTACTAGAAGTGTCATACCTTTTAATATTAATTTCATTAACCTGATATTTCACCTTTAAGTCTTCTAGTTCTTTGGTCAAGTCACTAATTGTTGCTAGAGCATCTAAAAAATTACAATTCTTAGCGCTGAGATCTTCTTTCAACTGAATGATATCTTTCCTTTGAGCTTCAATTTTTTCTTTATAAAGTTTTTCATTTTTAGCCAAAGTAAAGTTTTTATTTTTAATATCTTTGTAGTCTTGAATCAACTCAGCGTTATGTAACCGATAAGCCTCATTTCTTTCTCTACACTCAGGAGTGCAAAAGACAGAAAGTATCTCTTCACGATCACGAGTAATTTCTTGAGCCAGGGGTTTGTTAAACATAAATGCTGAATTTTGTGTGGATGAGCAAACTGCAGCAGATGTGTTGCCTTGAGTAGACTGTTTATCAGCATTGTCATATGATTTGATGATTGAGATCAGCTCATCCGGCTTCATTCTGTAACAATCGGTTGTCACTATTATCTGATTAACATTGGTAAACCAACTACAATTTGCCTGATCTGGAATCTCTTTTATAGCATCCAGAAGCTTTCTGTTGCTCATGTGAGTAGACACCACCATCTCTGTCTTCTCCATTTCAGAGAGCAGTTCAGCAAACCGGCCTGTAAGTGCTTCTATAGATTCACCATATGAGTATCTGAATCCTTGGAGTTCTTGCATAAGCACCTCTCTTTTAGAAGACATTTTTTAAGATGAGATCCCAAAAAATGTGATCTTTTAACTATTTCCTCAACACAAGCCCAAAGCGAGAACCTGTGTACTCGCTAACTCAAACCCTTAGCAGTCGAATGAACCTGCTATCTGAACCGCGCCTCAAAATCCTGTCAAAACTTAACACAACCAAACAAACAAACCCCCCCCCCCTTTTTTTTTTAATTAATAAGAACAAATATGATTTATATTAAAAAAACTAATCAATATTATAATTAATATTATTAATAATAATGCAATGATTACGTGATGATTGTTATTATTATTATACTATTATTATTATAATAACTAAATCTTAAACAAAACAAAACAACAAACGAACGGCTGTATCATCTTCTTCGACAGAAAACCCTAATATTCAATTCCAAAACGGCCGATGTCTACTTCGTTTAAAACTACAGTGGTGACTGGTGGATGAACGATGGTGACCGGAGTTCGACGATGATGCTGAAAAACTCGAACTCGAAACTCGAAACGATGATTCGAAACGGTATTCGTCAGAGTGTTCGTCGGAGTGTGCGGAGGGTGTCTGGTGCTGCGACGATGATGAATGGTGGAATCCGGTGGTTAGAGGAGGTGCCGGAGAATGGAATGGTGTGTCGACTCGAAACCGAGGTTGTTGGGACTCGAGAACAGTGACTCGAGACCTTTGATGATTGCGACTCGAAATCAAAACGAGATGACTCGAGATCTCGGTTGCGACTCGGAACCGTGGTTGCGACTCGAGACTGTGAAAATTGATGAGTCGAGACCTTGAGGTGATGAGTCGAGACCGTGAGGTGATGAGTCAAGACGGTGATGATGATGAGTCGAGACGGTGGATGAAGTTGATGATGAAACCTTTGAAAACATATATTCGTTCAACTGAAAAGAAAGTTGTTTTCAAAAGATATGATGAGCTGTATAATAAAATTGGATAAGGAAAGTTTCAAATTAATCCAACAACCCTCCTTCGAAAACTTTGGAAGTTTTTAAAAAACAATATATTTCCAGAAAAATAAAAAGATTAGGTTTAATCTTTTAACAACTTTTTCAAAAATTAAACACCAAAATATACTGATTTTTATAAAACTTCGATGAATGCTACCAAGAACACGAAGAACTTGAAGAACACCAAACCAAAAATAACGAAAATCTTGAATCCTTGATATCACACCGAGCCTAGAAACAGGTTCTAATGGCTCTGATACCACTTGTAAGTCCCGTTTAACCGGATCTTTCAATGATATCAAACAACACCAAGTTTGTGCGGAATCCAAACTTGATGTGATTCAAGAATAAACCGAAAAGATATGAAAATACGAACCGAATATGAAGAACACACCGAATCACTTTCAAACTTGCACACGTTCTATTACTTGAATCAGCAAAACGTCTGGTACAAGTTGACACCAAGATCGCCTCTCTCTCTAGAGAAATTGTAACAATAAGGTTCCAAAAGTTCCAACCTAAAAACAAGTTGAAAACTTGTTTATATACATGGACAAGCCCACTTCCCTACATGGGCTTCCCTTTGGCCTGCTTGGCCCACATGGCCTAAAGCTTGGCCCAAATGACCTATAAAGGTCCACAACCTAACATAAACTAATCCGGTAAGACCCAGTTCATAACCATAGCTTGTTGTATTAATTTGATGCGTCAGTCTCACACTTTAGGGCCTAACAGCTCGAAGGCTTCATGGAACATTTCGCCTTGTTGTTATTGGAAACTTCTCAACCCTTTCCTAGCATCATTGGTCTTTTGGGCGGTATAAAATTCGTCTAAGAAAGTTTGTTGCATTTCCCCCCAAGTGTAGATAGATGCCGAAGGTAGAGTGTAAAACCACTTCTTTGCCTTATCTTCTAGCGAAAATTGGAATAATACCAATTTGATATCGTCAGCCGAAAATCCTTGACTCCCAAGAGTGTTGCAAATCGAGTCATAGGCCTCTAAATGAAAATAAGGCTCTTCTGTTGCTAGACCTTTGTACTTTGGCAAACTTTGTAACGAGTTGGTGCGAACTTCGAATGTCCTCCCTTGGTCATTGTGATGAATAACTACCGGTGACGGATTATGAGTAATCACTGGCCTGAAATGCGCTTCAATACCTCTTGCATGATCTCTAAGATGCCTTCTTGGTACACCCACACGACCCCTTGGACGCATAGGACCCATTGGTCTCGGCATACGCCCTTGTGGTGCCAATGGTTGTTGAAATTGTTGTTGCGGCATCGGTGGGTGTTGAATTGGCCTTGGAAATTGTGGTTGAACATTTTGTGGCCGAACTTGCTGCAATGGTATAGGGCGTTGCATTGGTGGCCCTTGTGGCCTTGACCGAATATGTTGCGGTATGAGTTGTTGTTGTGGTTTTCCACCAGCACTTGTCATCCCTTGAGATTGACTTTGCACATACCCGAACTCTCCTTGATCACCATAACCTTCATAAGCGTACCCATCTTCATCATAACCCTCAAATTCTTCGTATCCTTCCTCATATCCATCTCCCCCTATACCCGAAGTTTGCCCAAATGGAATGGTCGAGTATTGAAAACCCGACTGGTTTGATGGTCTAAACGTAGAGGTAGTATGGACAATGGTTGTATTTGGTGGTATTGAATAATGAGAAGATGATTGACCTGTAGATGGAGGAAAGAAGTGTGATAATGGTGGAATTGTTGCGGAAGGGCTATAGGTGAGAGTAGGTTCGACTTGGGTAGTAATCGGTTGTGTGGTGTTGGTATTGGTTGGTGTAGTATCATGAAGTGGAGTAGGAATTGTGGTGATGTTTGGAATAGTGGTGTTTGGTGATGGTTGTGTGGAAGTAGGTATAAAAGTTGAGGTCGTTTGACCCGTTGTGGGTGGTACATGTGTTTCGTCCATGATGTTTCTTGGTGTAATGGGTGAAGTGGGTGAACCAACGATTCTGTTTTCGCGTAGTAAAACTCGGTTCTGCCTTAGTGTTCTTTCGATTTCCGGATCAAATGACAATGGTGACGCTTTGTGAGAGCCTCTAGTATGCATGCACCTGTAGAACCTGCACACTAAACACACCAGTGTAAACCCGAAAATAACAAAGCAAAACTAACAAACTGACACACGTTGCGCACTACTCCCCGGCAACGGCGCCAAAATTTGACGTGATTGTCGTGGGTCACGCAAATTTATCCCAAAAACAACTATATAGATAGCGGTAATAGGGTATCGAACTCAGGGAGTATGTGGAAAGTGTGTTGATTTTCTAGCTTTGCAATTAACTACAATTAACCTAATTTGCAGAAAAATAAAGATCAATGGATTTGGATTGTTGTTTGAGAAAACTAAATTAAACTAATGGCAAATCAAATGTAGGTTTTAAAACAAATTAGGGGAGAACAATGACCATCCTAGGTTCCAGTTTCTTTAAACAATTGTGTGTAATTCCAACTAGAAAGAGTTACATAGACATAACTCGTGCATGCATAATCGAAGTGATAAAAGGGAACAAAGTACTCGGATTCCTAGAACGCGAGGTTGTTACCCGATGACCAATCAACACATATCCAACCCTAATCCCTCTCATGATATCTCGATTGCCAACGGCACCAAGAACGTATGGTTTAGAAACTAGAAATTGCAATATCAATTAACAAGTTACAAGCAATTAAACATACACCATGATATTCAAGCAACGCAAGTTATCATTCTAGAAATTCGGAAATAAACACACAAAAGTTCAATAGAAACCTTCACCTAAGATGATCACCGAAAAGTTTAGCCGGACATAGTTTGGTGAATCATCATACTAACAAATCTAATGTTCATAGGAATCATAAACACAAACCGAATGTTAGAAATTGTTCCAAACCAAGCAAGATCAAGCAAAATCGCCCCTAGTGTCTCCAATAACCGTCCAATGATAAGAACTCTTGAAAAGACACAATAAAATCTGATTTAATGAGGCAGTTACGGTTTTGATCGCAGCCACCACCGTAAATTACGGCTCCACCGTAATTTACGGTGGACTTAATATTGTTACGGTAAGGATTGTCTGGTTTACGGTGGCCATCAGATGAGTATCAGGTCCACCGTAAATTACGGTAGGACCGTAATTTACGGTGACAACCTAAGTGTTGTTCTTCACCAATGCTACCGCCAATATTCACGTGTTGTTCAGCCTCTGTTGCCGTAATGATGATGATGCCTCTTAACTTCTGCCGTGATGATTGCTAATGAAGTTTGGCTTCCCAATGAACCAAGATAACAGCTACATGTGCGGCCCACTATGTATTATAAGTTTGGGTGTATGTTATGTTGGCTGCCTCCCTTGTCTTTCCTTGATGCCACCGCCAAAAAAAAAAACCCCCACCTGATTTGTCCACTATTCGGCCCACTAGGGAAGTCCACATGCATGTTGATGGGCTCCTTTGCCTTGTGTCTTTCACGTGTGTCTTGGCAGCCAAAACAAAAAAAAACATTAATGATTATTGATAATTAATAAAATCCCATGTGATATGTTACTTCTTCTTTGTTTTGATGTGCCGCCAAAAACCACACAAACACCTAGGATGAGTGATGATGATGATTGATGAGATCACTGTTGTTGTTGACTTTGAATCACCCTCCAAAGAAGTCAGCTGCCCCTCTTCACGTGTTCCCCTGATGATGTCCACCAATGTGATGATGACTTTCTTATCTTTGTATTATTAATTGGTGCCCTCCTTTGTCTCCAAAGCCATGTGTGTATATTATTGCATTGATGAATGATGTTTCATGTCAATCATGTCCCCACTAATTGTTGATGAAGTATATTTATTTCGTAGCCTACAGGTTCCAATTTAACCGAATTAAGCGATTTACCTGCAAAACACACGAACACTCGTAGTTACTAAGTTCAAGCAAATAACCAAGTAAAGCATGGAATTTTAATATTTTTAAACCATTTAAGGGTTGTCCAACGGACCACCCGTCACTAGCTTCCATCAGATTTCTGATCTTCAGAATTTGAACTTCATGTTGTTGATCAACATATTGTCTTTGCTGATGAAGCATAGGCTGAAACAAATTCCAGAGCTCAGCAGAGGATGGAACAAATTCCAGAGCTTAACTGTTGGGGGTCCTGCCCTATCACCTGTTGATAACCAAAGGGATGCCTGTTCACTCTTGGTTTAGAAGGATTTTTGTAAGCCTCATAAACATATGGGACCCTTGGGTTTGGTGGTTGACCTTTACCTCTTCGGTATTGGTTAGCAGGGGGTGCATCAGTCACCTGAACTTCTCTTTTAACAGAGGTTTGGTTCAGCTGTTTTGTAACAGCTGTTTGGACTGGCATAAACAGTGGTTGTTTCTTGACAGATGATTTTGATGAACTCATGAGTGTTTTTGATGTGTATTCTTCCTTTTTGACCTCAAAGGATTTTAAATACACACACTCCTGAGTGGAATGATTTGATTTTCCACAGATGGTGCAGCCATTTGAAGGCACAATGGTACTTGTTTTGTTAAGGTCATAAGCTTTTAAATGAAAACAATCTTTTGTCAAATGATTTTTCTTTTCACAAAAGTCACAAAACAAGTTTTTAATCTTTTCTCTTTTCTTCCTCTTTTCAGACTCCTTTACAACAGAGTTTTGAACCACTGTTGGGATGTCCTTGAGAGGAATAACCTTGGCCTTTGGAGCTTTGACACCATCTATAGTTGTGAAGTTCATGGGTTTGAAGTTTTCAAGGATGTCACACTCATCAGACCATGTGGGTTTGAATTGGTACTTCTCAATCTCCTCAAAAGTTGAGGACCCCACAGATCTTTCCAGAGTGATTTTGTTACCAAGTTTATCAGTTATTTTAACTTCTTGGCCATCCTTGTTGGTGGGTATGATTTCAACAGAGGTTTGAACAGACTCATTTGCAGCAGTGTTTTCAATTTGATCATGTTTTCTAAAACATACACCAAATTTTACATTGCTTTTGATCTGTTTTTCAAGCATCACTTCATAACCTTTGCAGGATTTCACCCATTTTTCACAAGTGATTTGGGTGGATTCCAACTCCTTTTTACAGACTTGATATTTTTCTACCATGGTCTGGAGTTGGTCCTTGGTTATGCTATGCTCTTGTTTGAGACTGCAGATTTCATTATCCTTTTCAGCCAATTTGTTTTTTAATTCTTTTAAAGACTTTTCAAATTAAACTTCATCATTTAACACTTTATCCCTAAGGTTTTCATTCACCTCTTTGATGTTAGCAAATTCTATGATGCATTTGTCTGAACAAAGGTTTTTAAGAACCTGAGATGATACCTTAGCTGCAGCCATCATGGCACTATCACAAACATGCTCTTTCTCGTCTGGCACTTTCTCTTTTTTTTCACCTTGTTTCTTTTCTTCTTCTTCAGACCAGGGGTCAGACAGTGGTTCCAACAGGGGTTCTGAACTTTCTCCCAATAGTATTTCACCAGCAATAGCAGTAACCACTGCTTCAGCAATTTCATCCACTGCTTCAGTTTCCAGCCCTTCAGGAATTGACTCTAATGCTACAAAACAGAATTCATCACTAGAAATAGCATCATTAGCATATAGAGCAAAATTTTCATCTCCTAATTCCTCAGGTAAGCTACTCCAATCAACAAAGCCTTGTGTGAAAAAGCTTTGCTGATCTGCTTGAACAGCTGTTTGAGGTGCAGCTTGTTGAGGTGCAGCTTGTTGCACCTGAACCTGAGGAATTGGGGCTTGGACATACTGTATCTGAGGAACAGTGGTTTGGACATAGTGCACAGGAATAGGGGTTGCAGGATGTGCATAATGAGCAGTTTTTACATGGGCAGCAGGGGCATATTGGGAATACTGCACAGTGGTTTGGTTATTTTGTGGTCTAGGGTTAGAGCTAGGATGTTTGATTATTGGTCCACTGTTTTGAGTCCTACACTTTCTAGCAAAGTGACCTAACCTATTACACTTGTAGCATTTTATTTTTGATTTATCCAACCCCACTTTTAAATTCCCATGTAAACCTGGAAATTTTCTCCCTGTCCTTTTGTAAAACTTGTTGGTTCTAACACTTAGCAGTGCAAGTTAGTGCAAAATATCCATCTCTTCCAGATCAGTTGGATCAAAATGCTGGAGATCATTGAGTTCAAAGCACAGATTATCAGAATTTTGGCTTTCTCCATTTGCTGTAAAAGCATAATTGGATGAGTGAGAATCAGAGTTAAAATTTCCACCTGCTGTTATGTCAATAAAGTGATCATAACTCTGATCCTTACTACTGCCTGATTCTTCCTGACCCAAAAGAGCTGTGTTGCCAAATGAATAATCACCTGCAACTTTCCCAGACTCTTGCAACTTCTTTTTCTTGTTCAACTCCCTCTCATAGGTCAGGAGTCTACCATGAAGTTGGGTCAGGGTTAGATCTTTGAACCCAAACTGAATTCCTGGTTACAAAAGCAATTGTATCCCATTTATCAGGAAGTGACCTAAGAAACCTGTTATTTTGTGTTGCGTTACCAAATTCAACATTAACAAGTTTTAGTTCACTTATGAGACAACTAAATCGCTCAAACTGTTGTGTTAGTGATTCACCCTTAATGTGACAAAAGGTTTCATACTGTTGATTTAGAATTTCCCTGTTATTTTCAATCACTTCTTCAGTCCCCCCCCCCCCCAAAAAAAAACTGTTCTTTAAGTGCATCCCACAATTCCTTGGCACTGTTACAGTGTAACAGCCCAGCATAAATTTCATTTGGTAGTGCGGATGCAACGATGCTAAATGCCTAGGCATCCAGTTCAATTTTCTGAAAATCCTGGTCCGTATAGTTCTCAATTTTCTTAGGAACAAATACCTTTAGATCCTCAGCACTTGGCACCATTGGAATGTGTGGTCCAAAGATAACCGACTTCCAACATCCGGTATTCTGTTGAGCAAGGATGTGACCCATCTTTCTCCGCCAGATGTTGTATTCAGATCTCTTCAACATAGGTGGTTTGAAGAGTGAACCGATGCTATTATTAACATCCTGTGATTGTGACGTCATCCTGGTTGTTTTACAAGTACTGATTAATCAACTTTGCTCGTGATTAAACCTTACTCTGTTTTTCAACAAAACGAACAATTAAAAGTATCAACAATTAGGAGCTGAACTTTTACGTCAAAATGATTGTTAGACCAAAATTGACTGTCCTTGCTCTGATACCAATTGTTAGGATCCAAGTTTCTTATGATTATGTTTGTTTAATTAAAATGAAGATGAATGATAAACTATTGCAGTGGAATTATATGAATAAACTTTCAACACAATCAAAGTGAGAACAATTTTCAGCAAACATGTTTATAATAGAGTCGAATGATTGTATTTAATTACAATAATCAAAACTACTACATGCATAAAGTCTCCCCCTCAGCCTGAGCTCATAATGATTTGTTCGTACAGAATGACTTGGTGAAGAAAGAGCTAATAGAACAGTACAGGGTACTGTTCTATTTATAGTACAGAACAAACCACTGAAGCATCTTTGCTGACATCACCATGAAAGTGACATCTAACCTCCTAACAACCTCTAACCACTGATCTATACAAATACTGCTTTCTAACTACTGATTACAATTATAATACAAAGAAACAAACTGAACTACTGCTTCTCATTCCACTGTTATACTCCCAGAAGTGCTTTGTCTATAGTAGTACTTGAACCATGACAGTAGATTGAGCATCAGTGCTAAGTCTTCAACAGTCTTTACAATCATCAGCAGTTATTAAAGGTCAGCAGTTGTTGTAGAAGATCAGTAGTGTCACACCCCGACCGCGTTAAAACAACAAACCGAGGCGAAAATATCGAGGAGTGTCGTAACAGAATCATTGTTTCACAACAGATGGATTGAAGTTTCGTTTTATTGAATTAAGTTTATTACATTGTCTCGAAAATTAAATACAAAACATGAACATATTGTCCTTCATTGTTATTAAGTCACTAAGGCCTCATCCATCCCTATATGAGCATGCATCATAATCATCATCAAACATCATCAATTATGGTACCTGAAACATATGTGAAAGTACGTCAGCATAAAAATGCCGGCGAGTACATAGGTTTTATGAGTGTGTTAGATTCATGGCCTTGAGTTCATATTGTAATACCTCCTCCAACTACGAGAGTTGGTGAGTGTATATCTTGAAAACAAAAGAATTTGATATTGCAGTATGTTTCTATCAACTTTTACAAGTTGATATGTATGTATAAACCAAAACCATTGTAGCCATGAATCTTAACTGAAAACATTTGTCTTTGTAAACCAAGTTGTGAATCGTTCTTGTAATAAAACTTGTATGGTTTATATCGTTAGGAAAACCTTGTAGTGTAACTTCGTTTTGAAAACATTCGTCCAAGTGATCTAGATAACGCAACAATATGTAATGTGTTAAAAGCACTTATATATAAGAAGTACCAGCGGCGTATCCACCATGCTTTTATCACATTACACCCACCCCGTTACCTAATCACTTACCATAACCCAATCGTTCAATAGTTCAAATAGTTCCAATCGTTCAAATAGTTCTAACAGTTCACATAGATCAAATAGTTCCAATGGTTCAATAGATCATATCGTTCACATACTTCAGATAGTTCCAGTGGTTCAAATAGTTCACATAGATCAGATAGTTCCAGTGGTTCAAATAGTTCACATCGTTCAATAGTTCCAGTGGTTCGTGTTTAAATTGTGAAAACTAACTTTTGGTCGTTTCATTGAATACATTCTAACCTGTGTGACTCGTCCTACTCATTCAACTTGTATTAACAAACCACCAATGTCACACCCCGACCACGTAGAACAACAAAACGTGGCGGAAAACGTCGGGGAGTGTTGTAACAGAATCATTGTTTCATAACACATGGATATTGAAATATTGTTTTATTGAATTAAAGTAGTTACAATGTCTTGACAATCAAAGAAACATAACATAAATAACTAGTCTTGCATCTTTTATAGTCGCTAAGGCCCAAGTACGCCTAAGTGTATCTTGATAGATCCTATGCATCATATCCTGAAACACATGTGAAAATAGGTATGTCAGCATAAAAATGCCTGTGAGATACATAGGTTTTGTAAAAATAGAATTCATGACTTATGTTTAAGAAAATGTTTAGTCATGAACCTTGTAATTTGCTTTGTCTTGTAAATCATTTGAAAAGTGATAAATAAACCAAATTATATATATGTATAAAAGAATAACACATGGTTAAGTGGATAACCATGTGAAATGAGTTTGTATAAATTAAGTTGTTTGTAAAACAATGTATTGTGAAAAGTATGTTATTTGTATAAAATGTTATATGTCCAAATTTAAATGATTCAAATAACGCTACGATATGTAATACCATACAATCACTTATATATAGGAAGTACCAGCGGCGTATCCACCATGCTTGTATCATATTACACACGCCTCGTTACTTAAATCACTCACTCAAACCAACCACCAATGTAAGATGTCTATGTTTAAACCAATTGCCAAACGTATTGAATAATATGTCAAAATGTTTATGTCAAGATGTAAATCATGTAATGTGTAACCAATGTCAATAATGTTTATGTGCCAAATGTAAATCATGTAATGTGTAACCAAAAATGATATGTATGGCTAGTGAAATGCATCAACTAAACCATAGGTAAAATGCACAAAACAAAGTATTGAAGTAAAACTTGGTTTAAATCAAAGTTATGTTCTGTGGAAATGCATGCTATACTGATACAAATATCTATGCGGTATTGTGAAAATGCATACATCCAAGCCTTGAGACTGTGGCGATAAACCCTTAAACAAATTAAAGGTTTATCTAAGTTATGTATATCGAATTCGGTCATTCCTTCCAATCCAAACAAACCTAGGATTTCAGGAACGGGAGTTGTCAATTCCTATGGTACCACTACCTACTAACGAATGGCGTGATCGGTGTTAATGAATGTATTGTTCCATTTATACAAACCAAATATCATATCAAAATGTAAGCATGTGATGAAAACAAATGTACTAAGTATGCAATAGAAGAACATACATAGCATGTGATGTGATGTGAAACGATGTACTAAGTATGAACTAAATGGACATACATAGCATAAAATGTAATGTAAAACGATGTACTAAGTACGCACACAATGGGCATACATAGCATGAAATGTAATGAAATCATGTACTATAATGTACTAACGAACATAGCAGATATATGATGTGAAAACAGGAAAGCACGAAAGTAACAAGTAGGCACATGTGTTCCACCCCAAAATAGTTTGGAAACAGTAAAAGAGGGGTCTATGTACTCACTTGAGATTGCTTAGTAGTCCTTGAGTAACAACCAAACAATGCTAGAGATCACGGATATCAAACGGCACCTAATATAGGTAACTATGTTAATAAACCGGACCTAAATCGGGGGATTTAGATAGAATGAGGGTTCATAAACCAAACGAGTGTGGAGACTCGTATAATATGGTTTAACAAAGCCTACATACTAAATGAAACCTAACCTAAGTGCTTACGACCCATTATGACCCGTTTAGGTAGCTTATGCTACTTTAACGCGTCGTTCGCGTGAAACGCGTTCGGAACGTCTAACTAGTCCTATGACAAGTGTTATATGCCTAAACATGTTACATAATCAGTTATGTGACAAAAGTTTAGGTTACATATGCTTAATTACCGATTACACAATGAAAAGGGTATTTTGGTAATTTACCTAAGGCATATAAACTACCTATCATACAACTACTTAACGAAGCGACCATAAGGTATAACCTCGGAAGGTTATTCCCTATCTACTATGGTCACCTAAGGTATTTGGTCGGATCCTAATGATCGACCAAATGGGTCGGGTTCGAAGGTATAAGCGATTTATTAGATCGCTTACCCTTACGACCCTAGACAACGTGGTAATCAGTAGGCATAGTCCCAAGGGACTATAACCATCGTGATTACAATCACGTTGCAAAGTTCAAACGAACTTCGCATTGACCATAAACTGGTCAACGCAGAAAGTCAAACAAAGTTTGACTTTCGGACTCGAAAAGCAATAAAAGAAAGAAAAGAACAAAAGAATACTTACGAAGGGTCCCCGAATGCTAATCTCGATCCAAGAATCTCAGGTATGAAACAATGGTTTCAACTTAGAGTTTCTCAAATCAAAATTCTAGTGGGTTTTGCAATGGCATGGGGGGGGTATTTATAGTTTTCGGTTAGCCGTTAAGATCGTTTCTTGGAAACCGTGCTTTGATCTTGGCCATACACCTCAAGATAGTGGTATTACAATACCATGGGAGCCCCTAGTATTGCCCAATACCATGTGCATAAGGAGAATGGACCAGATCCAATGTTTCTGCCAAGTTTCTGCTATCTGCAGACCCCTTGCGCACCGTAACAAAATATTTGTTGAGGTGCGCAAGGACCAAGTTTGGCAGAATTATAATTTTGGTCCCTGCTGTGTAATAGGCTCATTTCCGACACGTTTAAGGCCCGTTAACCCCATTTCAAAGCTCTAAAATGAAGTTAAAGTATAGGGAACTTAAAATGTGTTCAAAAATATCTCGGGTGTCGGTTCGTTTAGTCGTACGGTTGCGATGTTCGGTTAATTACGACGGAATGCGCATAAGCGCGAAAAACGATCCAAATGGCGTGACGAATGGATTTTTCTCATGCCAAAAACTAAAATAAAATATTTTAGTGCTTACATAAATTTTTGGATGTCCGGATGTATTCAGAACGTAAGTTATGCGCGAAAATGCAAACTTGTGCACTTTTTGACACTTTTAGTCCCTGAATGACCCAAAAGTTTATTTTAGCACACCGAACCCCTTAAAGCCTATTTATAAGCTATGTAGAGGATATTTAAGGTGTGTTTAACTTATGGTCATGTTCCGGAATGTCTGTTACAGTTCAAATTGGCATACTTTCACAGTTTGTCAAGTTTCGTCCCTGTAAGCGAATTAACTTGTTTTTGCCATACCAAAGCCTTCAAAACTTATTTCTAAGTTATGTAAAGGTTATTTAAGGTATGTTAAGCCTATGTCACTATTCCGGAGTGTTTGTTGCAATAAACTGGTTATATTTACGCATCGGTGCGCGTATAACCTTCCAAAAAGCGATTTAGAGTTTGGAATTGAACAAAAATTGATATGTGCAAATGATACACATATTTTTACAATTCCCAAGTATGAAATATAATATTTCATTGGTTCGGTATTTGTTTGATGGTCGTGGAGGCACATGTGTTACAGTCTCCCCTACTTTAGGAAATTTCGTCCCGAAATTTATTTAGAGGAAACTTGTGAGAGTTTAAAACATGAAGTTGAAAAGATCGAACAACATTGGTTAGGGTTCTTGAACTTCTAGTAACCTTAATAACATTATGCTTGCAATGTAAGAGGGACACTTATATACAAGTATATGAAGCGTCATTGGTGCGTCCACCGTACCTCCATTACATCGTTCTCATTTTGTTATTGTTGTCGCTATCGATTCTTACACATAAAAAATCTTACTGGGTTTCTGTGCACTAAATTTCATAATTATGTACGCGTCCATAATTAGACAATTCCTTGCACAGTTCACACAGTCTATTTTATAATGTATAGGGTAAAACCAAATGAACAATCCTGTGATGAGTGTGACTAGACCGCCATAGAGTCCTTTTAATTAAATCAATAAATGATCTAAATAGACTATCAAGGAGTCTATTCAACTACATCACTAGATGTCGTTCTTTAACCAAATTGTGAATCAATCTTTTTGACTAGACCACTAAAGGCTCTCTTATGAATCATGGAGTGGTACTATATAATCCAAGGGTCTTAACTGTTACATAGAAGCCCATTAAGGATTTAAGGTAGTACCTTTTTGAATATCCTACTACGAACCCATCATATGAAGATATGAAAGATTCTATGAGAATTTGGATAACGAATATCCAGAGTATACAAAAACACAAAATGCATAAAAGAAAACATAAGATGAATAAACACATAGTCACATAACCACAAAATTGTTTAACTAGAAGTTTGTTCTGCTAACAGAGCACATGTATTTAAAGTACAATAGGAATCCATCTCGTGGATTTCATTTGGCACTTTAAACATTTACCAGAATCTATCTATAAAGATAGAAAGATTTTTAAAAGAGAAATTCGATTTCGATTATAAGGAACCGAAATGTTCGAATTCAGGTACATAAGGAATCCAATTAAGGACTCTGATTTGAATGATGATCATCCACAAGGATCTAAATGTGAAGATAAAAAGATCCCATATGGATTTTTAGAAGTTGAAGATGTTTGAAACCTTGCACTGGATGTGCTTATGTCAAAACATGAAGTAAGAATGCTTATGAAGTTGAGATGCTAGATATGCCAAGGCGACATATGAAGCGAAATTTGAAAGTTAAGTCAATGTATGTGGAAAATATTTTTGAAAACTATGCATGGGGTTCTTTTAAGAAAAATGTGTTTAACGTTTTTGAAACCTTATATATAATACTTTTGAAATCATAAAGTAGGTGTCCTAGGTAAGTATATTTATAAAAATGTTTTAAAATCATGCGAGATGAATTTTGAAATTATGTATAAGGTTTTTGAAAAAATTGAATGATGCTTTTCGAAATCATGCACTTGATAAGAAAATGTACTGTGTTAATATTGTTTTCAGACTATATGAAACATTTTGAAATTATGAAGGTTGTTTTTGAAAGTATAGCCAATGTTTTTGAAATACTTGTACTGTGTATGTTGAAAAATCAAAACGTAATGGGTATGAGATTTGAAAATATCCTTAGTTATCTAACCAAGGATTCAAAGGCACAGATGTGCAAAAGCATGATCACTCATAATGTCACTTTATTTTCTGTAC
Source organism: Helianthus tuberosus (assembly GCA_030545235.1). Lineage (NCBI taxonomy): Eukaryota > Viridiplantae > Streptophyta > Magnoliopsida > Asterales > Asteraceae > Helianthus > Helianthus tuberosus. The sequence continues at coordinate 13,119 of JARYGA010037841.1, read as the reverse complement.
TTTGTTTCTTAGAATGAAACGAGTACTTAAAATTTTTGAGGGAATCATAAGCGATCATTTGAAAGAGAGAAATCACAAGAGTAGTTTGTAAGGAACATAGTTCCTTAATGTAGGTATTATAGGGGAATGCCATACACACATGTAACTATACTTGTATATCAGAATTGTGAACAACAACTTTTATTTATAAACAAACAGATTGTTTCACATTACAAGGATAACAAAAGAACAAAAGCATAAGACAGCAACATCCTTTGTTCAGCCAAATGCTCATCCAAGGGTTGGATTTGCACTGAAAATCTTCGGCAGTTGTTCCTGAAATGGCTCGTCTCGCCACAGTTGTAGCAAGTACCAGGCGGGAAACGAGCTTGAGTAGGGTTGACTTAGGGTTGGGTAGCAGCAAGGTTTATAGCAGCTTTGTTTTGGATAGCAAAGCGGCATGTGTTGACCAAATGTCCCCTCCGTCCACAGTAGGTACATTTGGAGCAGGGTATGAGGTTTGAATGATGACGGTTGCATCGTTTGCACAAAGGGGCAGTTCCTAGGTATGGCTTCCTAGCTGGTGGCCTTGCCACATGGCTAGGTCCCGCTTGATTAGGTGTAACCGCTGCGGGTTTCCTTGAAGCCTTACGCTTCCTTGATTTTGGTGCTGGCTTGACTTCTGCTTCCTTTGGTGGCTCTTGAGTGGCTTCATTGTCGAGACGAGAGGCTTCATTGTTGAGACGAGCCATGGCAATGCCTAAATCCACAGTCTTCTGAATCACTTCGCCTATTTGCTGGGCAAATTTGGCTGTTCGCTCAGACATTTGACCAGTGCTGAGAGGAAGAGACATTCTAGAAGAAAATGAAAGACATAGGAAGAAACAAGTGAAAGGTTATTGGATAATCAATACAGAATGGTAACGAATGAAAAGTGCGATCATTTGTTTGTTACTTAAGGCAAACAAATGAGATGGTGATAAATCAAAGTAAATGGGTCAAAAATAATGTATCGCGAAGACATGCTCGCCTATAAGTGAACACTCATCCCAAGAATTCCCAGGTAAGCACAACTGGTCTCGCGTCTGATGAGATGTATACGAAGTGCTTGCCTAGACAGAAAACCCAGAATACAGGCATTCACCCTTCCAGTTTGCACGTGTTCACATTATTTAAAACCCAAAACCTTGACGAGGTTTTGAAAACTCAAAGGGGTTCAAAACCATATAATAGAGAGTTCAAAACCTTACAATAGAGGGTTCAAAACCTAGTAATCAATCATCCTAGAACAGATGATTAGTTTTCAAAGCGGTTTTGAAATTTGTGTTCTTGTTGTGGTTGTCGCCTAAGGATAGGTGACAGTATTGTTTTATGACTAAACGCAAGTAAACTCGCGTTAGGGTCCTAGGAAGGTTATAGACTAGGTCAAAGCATTACTAATAACCTAATTCCCTATAACCATGAGCTCTGATACCAACTTTTCTGTCACACCCCGACCACGTAGAACAACAAAACGTGGCGGAAAACGTCGGGGAGTGTTGTAACAGAATCATTGTTTCATAACACATGGATATTGAAATATTGTTTTATTGAATTAAAGTAGTTACAATGTCTTGACAATCAAAGAAACATAACATAAATAACTAGTCTTGCATCTTTTACTGTCGCTAAGGCCCAAGTACGCCTAAGTGTATCTTGATAGATCCTATGCATCATATCCTGAAACACATGTGAAAATAGGTATGTCAGCATAAAAATGCCTGTGAGATACATAGGTTTTGTAAAAATAGAATTCATGACTTATGTTTAAGAAAATGTTTAGTCATGAACCTTGTAATTTGCTTTGTCTTGTAAATCATTTGAAAAGTGATAAATAAACCAAATGATATATATGTATAAAAGAATAACACATGGTTAAGTGGATAACCATGTGAAATGAGTTTGTATAAATTAAGTTGTTTGTAAAACAATGTATTGTGAAAAGTATGTTATTTGTATAAAATGTTATATGTCCAAATTTAAATGATTCAAATAACGCTACGATATGTAATACTATACAATCACTTATATATAGGAAGTACCAGCGGTGTATCCACCATGCTTGTATCATATTACACATGCCTCGTTACTTAAATCACCCACTCAAACCAACCACCAATGTAAGATGTCTATGTTTAAACCAATTGCCAAACGTATTGAATAATATGTCAAAATGTTTATGTCAAGATGTAAATCATGTAATGTGTAACCAATGTCAATAATGTTTATGTGCCAAATGTAAATCATGTAATGTGTAACCAAAAATGATATGTATGGCTAGTGAAATGCATCAACTAAACCATAGGTAAAATGCACAAAACAAAGTATTGAAGTAAAACTTGGTTTAAATCAAAGTTATGTTCTGTGGAAATGCATGCTATACTGATACAAATAGCTATGCGGTATTGTGAAAATGCATAAATCCAAGCCTTGAGACTGTGGCGATAAACCCTTAAACAAATTAAAGGTTTATCTAAGTTATGTATATCGAATTCGGTCATTCCTTCCAATCCAAACAAACCTAGGATTTCAGGAACGGGAGTTGTCAATTCCTATGGTACCACTACCTACTAATGAACGGCGTGATCGGTGTTAATGAATGTATTGTTCCATTTATACAAACCAAATATCATATCAAAATGTAAGCATGTGATGAAAACAAATGTACTAAGTATGCAATAGAAGAACATACATAGCATGTGATGTGATGTGAAACGATGTACTAAGTATGAACTAAATGGACATACATAGCATAAAATGTAATGTAAAACGATGTACTAAGTATGCACACAATGGGCATACATAGCATGAAATGTAATGAAATCATGTACTATAATGTACTAACGAACATAGCAGATATATGATGTGAAAACAGGAAAGCACGAAAGTAACAAGTAGGCACATGTGTTCCACCCCAAAATAGTTTGGAAACAGTAAAAGAGGGGTATATGTACTCACTTGAGATTGCTTAGTAGTCCTTGAGTAACAACCAAACAATGCTAGAGATCACGGATATCAAACGGCACCTAATATAGGTAACTATGTTAATAAACCGGACCTAAATCGGAGGATTTAGATAGAATGAGGGTTCGTAAACCAAACGAGTGTGGAGACTCGTATAATATGGTTTAACAAAGCCTACATACTAAATGAAACCTAACCTAAGTGCTTACGACCCATTACGACCCGTTTAGGTAGCTTATGCTACTTTAACGCGTCGTTCGCGTGAAACGCGTTCGGAACGTCTAACTAGTCCTATGACAAGTGTTATATGCCTAAACATATTACATAATCAGTTATGTGACAAAAGTTTAGGTTACATATGCTTAATTACCGATTACACAATGAAAAGGGTATTTTGGTAATTTACCTAAGGCATATAAACTACCTATCATACAACTACTTAACGAAGCGACCATAAGGTATAACCTCGGAAGGTTATTCCCTATCTACTATGGTCACCTAAGGTATTTGGTCGGATCCTAATGATCGACCAAATGGGTCGGGTTCGAAGGTATAAGCGATTTATTAGATCGCTTACCCTTACGACCCTAGACAACGTGGTAATCAGTAGGCATAGTCCCAAGGGACTATAACCATCGTGATTACAATCACGTTGCGAAGTTCAAACGAACTTCGCATTGACCATAAACTGGTCAACGCAGAAAGTCAAACAAAGTTTGACTTTCGGACTCGAAAAGCAATAAAAGAAAGAAAAGAACGAAAGAATACTTACGAAGGGTCCCCGAATGCTAATCTCGATCCAAGAATCTCAGGTATGAAACAATGGTTTCAACTTAGAGTTTCTCAAATCAAAATTCTAGTGGGTTTTGCAATGGCATGGGGGGGGGGTATTTATAGTTTTCGGTTAGCCATTAAGATCGTTTCTTGGAAACCGTGCTTTGATCTTGGCCATACACCTCAAGATAGTGGTATTACAATACCATGGGAGCCCCTAGTATTGCCCAATACCATGTGCATAAGGAGAATGGACCAGATCCAATGTTTCTGCCAAGTTTCTGCTATCTGCAGACCCCTTGCGCACCGTAACAAAATATTTGTTGAGGTGCGCAAGGACCAAGTTTGGCAGAATTACAGTTTTGGTCCCTGCTGTGTAATAGGCTCATTTCCGACACGTTTAAGGCCCGTTAACCCCATTTCAAAGCTCTAAAATGAAGTTAAAGTATAGGGAACTTAAAATGTGTTCAAAAATATCTCGGGTGTCGGTTCGTTTAGTCGTACGGTTGCGATGTTCGGTTAATTACGACGGAATGCGCATAAGCGCGAAAAACGATCCAAATGGTGTGACGAACGGATTTTTCTCATGAAAAACACTAAAATAAAATATTTTAGTGCTTACATAAATTTATGGATGTCTGGATGTATTCAGAACGTAAGTTATGCGCGAAAATGCAAACTTGTGCACTTTTTGACACTTTTAGTCCCTGAATGACCCAAAAGTTTATTTTAGCACACCGAACCCCTTAAAGCCTATTTCTAAGCTATGTAGAGGATATTTAAGGTGTGTTTAACTTATGGTCATGTTCTGGAATGTCTGTTACAGTTCAAATTGGCATACTTTCACAGTTTGTCAAGTTTAGTCCCTGTAAGCGAATTAACTTGTTTTTGCCATACCAAAGCCTTCAAAACTTATTTCTAAGTTATGTAAAGGTTATTTAAGGTATGTTAAGCCTATGTCACTATTCCGGAGTGTTTGTTGCATTAAACTGGTTATATTTACGCATCGGTGCGCGTATAACCTTCCAAAAAGCGATTTAGAGTTTGGAATTGAACAAAAATTGATATGTGCAAATGATACACATATTTTTACAATTCCCAAGTATGAAATATAATATTTCATTGGTTCGGTATTTGTTTGATGGTCGTGGAGGCACAGGTGTTACAACCAAGGGGTAAGTTAACAATCATCAGGTTCTTTCGTTACCCACAATACCCCATAAGCATGGTGAAATTCTGATAACGGAATTTGTCAGATCCTATGGTATCATAATATCCTATGGTACCATAACGTACTACTAGTCGGCTTAAAATAGTTAATGAATGTCATTCAATTGTCTTTCGACTAACGCCCTAACAAGTTTGTTCAAATAATTGAAATCGTTGTGTTTAACATAAACCATAGCATTCGTTTAGAAATCTCGTAATCGTTTAGCACATATGAATCACCCAAAAACGTTTGAAAGCGGTAAAAGAGGGGAACTATGTACTCACATTGAATTGCAAGTATCCTCGATCTAATGAACATAACAAAGCTCTGGCAAATCAAGGAAATCAAGTAGTACCTAGTAATCAAATCGCTAAGTTAAATAAATCGACACCTAAATCAGAAGATCGGGTAGAATGAGGTCTCGTAAACCAAATGAGTATTGGAACTCATGTGATATGGTTTAACGAAGCCTACATTCTAAATCAGAACCTATCCTAAGCAGTGTTGTAAAAGTCGCTAGGCGGTCCCTAGTCGGCCGACTGGGGAGTTGGGAGTAATCGGAGTACTCGGAGAGTACTCGGGGAGTACGCGGACATGGTAGCTATAAAGAAAATTAATTGTTATATATTATATATAATTTAAAATAAGCATAATTCATGTCAACTGAGTATAATTTAAAATGAAACATGTTTAAAGTTCAAATATTCTGAATACAAGTCCGACTAGTCTGAGTACAAGGTCGAGTAGTCCGAGTACAAGGTCGAGTAGTCCGAGTACAAGGCCGAGTAGGCCGATGTTGACCGATTTTGACTAATTAAAAGTCAACAAACCATGTTGACCGCCTAGACCGACTAGGCCGACTCTTTCCGACTACGTCCGACTAGGCGCCGAGTTTGACCGAGGCCGACTAATTGAGTCCGCCTAGGAGGAAGTCGCCTCGGAGGGGTTCCGAGGACCAAGTACTCGCCGAGTACTCAGCCTTGGAATCCGACTTTTACAGCACTATCCTAAGTGCTTACGACCCGTTACGACCCATTAAGGTAGCTTATGCTACTTTAACGCGTCGTTCGCGCGAAAGCGCGTTCGAGATGCCTAACTAGTCCTATGACAAGTATTATATGCCCTAACATGTTTAAATATGTTGCATAATCAGTTTAAGTGGAAAAAGTTAAGTTACATATGCTTAAATACCAATTATGCATGAAAAGGGCATTTTGGTCATTTACCTAAGGCATATAAACTACCTATCATACAACTAATTAAACTAAGTGACCATAAGGTATAACCTCGGAAGGTTATTCCCTATACAACTATGGTCACAATATATGCTTGGTCGGATCCTAACTATCGACCAAACGGGTCGGGTTCGAAAGTCTAAGCGGTGGTTTAGACCGCTAGACTTACGACCCTAAACAAGCATTAGACTAAAGTGATGAGTTAAACATGTTAAAACATGTTTAACTAAGTTAGAAAATAGGTTTGATATCAAAACAAAGTGTTTTGATACCCAAAAATAGCTTCGTTGCAAAATACGCATGAACACGTATTTTGACCGAAACTTTGACTCGTCACTTCGACTAATCGATGTGGTAATCAGTAGGTATAGTCACATGGGACTATAACCATCGTGATTACGCTCATGTTGCAAAGTTCAAAGGAACTTTGTGTTGACCATAACCCGGTCAAAGTAGAAAGTCAAACATTGTTTGACTTTTATGCTTGAAATACATGAACAAGCATGAAAGAAACTTACAAAGGGTCTAAGCTAGGAAGAATTGAACTAAAAATACTCAGGTAGGTGGCCTTCAACTAGTGAAAACCTCCACTTAGAGCAGATTTAGATCAAATGAGCAAGGAAGAATGAAAAGGGCCTTACTATTTATAGATTTCTTGAACCATTAGAATCATTCCACTTGTTTCTAGGCTTGATCATAGCCATACACTTGTTGGAGTCTGATTTGGGAGCTTGATAAACCATCAAACATGCCCACAAGATTGAAAACAAGCAAAGGAAACAAGGTGCAAGCAGCTGGGTTTTATTCAGGAGGTTTCTGCAGACCTGGGACTCCTTTACGGACCGTAAGAGGTCCCATACAGTCCGTATGGACCCTAGGTGCTGGCAGCAACTTTGCAAAATTGGCAGAACAGGCCCTTGTGACTCCAAACTTGATTTTCGACGTGTTTTGGCACTTCTAACACCCGTCAAGCCCATTTTTAAGCTCCATAAGGATGTTAGAATATATTTAAATTGAATTATGCTAAAAAATGTCACGGATGTCAGTTCGTTTGGCCGTACGGTTGCGGTTTTCGGTTAATTACGACGGAATCGTAACGGACACGAAAATGACCCAAATTGCGCGACGAATGGTATTTTTGCATTCCTATCACTAAAATATAATATTCTAGTGATTAAAAAAATTTTTGGATGTCCGGATATGGTCAGAACGCAAGATATGCGCGTAAATGCATACTTTGGCAGTTTTGACGCTTTTGGCCCTTGTGATCAAATAAGGGTATTTTCGCATACTGAACCCCTCAAAGCTTATTTCTAAGCTATGTAAAGGATATTTAGGGTATATTTAGCTTATGATAAAGTTACGGAATGTTCGTTACTGTACGAATCGGCATAGTTTCGCAGTTTGTCGCAAATAGTCCCTGCGATCGAATAAACTTGTTTTCGACACACCAAACCTTCCAAAAATTATTTCTAAGTTACGTAAAGGTTATTTAAGGTATGTTAAGCCTATTTCACTGTTCCGGAGTGGTTGTCGCATTAAACTGATTACGTTTACGCATCAGTTCGCGTATAACTTTCCAGAAAGCGATTTAAAGCTTGAAATTGAACAAGAATTGATATGTGCAAATGATACACGTATTTATACAAATCCCAAGTATGAAACACAAGATTTCATTGGATTCGTATTTGTACGATGGTCGTAGAGGCACAGATGTCACAGTCTCCCTACTTTAGGAAATTTCGTCCCAAAATTTATTCGTAGGAGTCTATCTGTAACGTTGTGTTAAGCAATTGTCTTGCATGGAATCTAGGGTGTTATCTATTTGCATAGAGTAACCCATCAAAGATCTCCACGTAAGGTATAACTTTTTCATTCCCCAGTGGATATACTTCAGAGGCGAAAAATGAATGGATGATTCATTTTCTCCAATGGATCCTTCGTCAGATACAGAAATGAAAGACGAATAGGTTATTCATTTCCAATGGATATTTCTTCAAAAGCGGAAATGAATGGATAATTTATTTTCTCCAATGGATACTTTTATCAGAAACGGAAATGAAGGAATGCATAGGCTTGTTCATTTCTCAATGGTTATTTCTTCAGAAGCGAAAATGAATAGATGATTCATTTTCCTCAGTGGATACTTCGTCAGAAGTAGAAATGAAGGATTGTTGAATAAGTTATTCATTTCCCCGATGACTATTTCTTTAGAAGCAAAAATGAATTGATGATTCATTTTCCTCAGTGGCTACTTCGTCAGAAGTGGAAATGAAGGATTATAGCATAAGATATTCATTTCCCTGATGGATATTTCTTCAGAAGCGAAAGTGAATGGATGATTCACTTTCCTCAGTGGTTACTTCGTCAGAAGTGGAAATGAAAGGATCGATACAGGATTATTCATTCCCCAATGGATATTTATTTAGAAGTGAAAATGAATGGATGATTCATTTTCCTCAGTGGATACTTCCTTAGAAGTGGAATGAATTTATTCATTTTCCTCAGTGGATACTTTATCAGAAACGAAAATGACGAATTTAATGCAGGATTATTCATTCCCTCAGTGGGTTTTTCTTTAGAAGCAAAAAGGATTGATCAATTCTTTTTCCTCAGTGGATACTTCACCAGAAACGGAATGAATTCATTCATTTTCCTCAGTGGATATTTCTTCAGAAGCAAAAATGGATGGATAGTTCATTTTCCTCAGTGGGTACTTCATCGGAAACAAAAATGAATTTGTTCATTTTCCTCAGTGGATATTTCTCAGAAGCAAAAATGAATGGATGATTCATTTTCCGCAGTGGATACTTCATAAGAAACGAAAATGAACACGGTTCATGAATAGATTATTCATTTCCCTCAATGGATATCAGAAACGGAAATGAATATAGTTAACTTTTGTTTCTTGTTTAAGTTGACACATGACAAAACTTCCTGTGGTTTCTGTGCACTGAATTCCATAATTATGTATGCATCCATAATTACATAATTCCTTGCACAGTCCGCACAGTTTATTTTATAATGTGTAGGGGATAAAATCAGTCGAACACATAACACGTAAGCACATAATAGTCACACAATTGTTCACTTGGTTATCAATTTGTTATCAGTTTGTTATTAATTTGTTATTAACTTATCGTCAATTTATACGCGTGCATTTAAAGTACACTAGGAATCCAATCAATGGACTTTAACTAGCACTTTAAACATCCTCAAGAATCGATCTATAAAGATAGGAAAATCTTATAAGGATTCAATTCCGTTCACAAAGAATCGTAACATTCGTATTAAAGCACACAAAGAATCCAATTAAGGACTTTGATTTTGCGCTTTAACATCCACAAGGATCTAACTATGAAGATCAGATCGTAATTGTGCTCAGCCTCGGGATTGTAAACCGCACGGGGTCTACACTTGTTGTAATTCGGTTGTAACCGACTAAACACACTGGCACTTTCTCCTTCACGGTAGGTTTGATCATATTCACTGGTGTGGGTGTTCCGCTGAGAACCCAACCTGGTGTGAACTGACGGTCTTCTATGAGGGTGCGACTCATCTCGATACTCTCTTCGGCGATTTTCTGATTGAGTATACTCGTATCTCGAAGGAGATCTAGAGTAAACCTTTGTGTCTTCGATTTGGACTTGGGATGGCCCATCATGTTGAGAAACATGAGGTACCGATGGTGCTCTAGCACGGGATACAGGCCTTCGTGATTGGGTTTGGGGAGCATTTTGTGCACAAAGCTATGCATACACAGCATTTAATGCCCCCTGAGATCTAACATACCAGGATATTGGGGTCTCTCCTGGGGGGTAGTATTGAGCTTACAGGTATCTCAGGTTGTACCCCTAGGGTGACAGGTTCGTTTGGATGATTGAACTGCACTTCATTGTCATCCGAGGCTTCTTCTACAATACCCTCAACCTGGGTATTGTTAACGAAATTTGGCCGAGGGCCATTTTGCCGATGAGTTGAGGTTTCTTCCATTTACAAATGGAATCAACAGAATGAATCGGAAAACGAGAGAAAATGGATAAAACAGAGAAATCGGTGGGCGCCAATGAAGAAACACTGGATAAATGACCAGAATCAAATAATCCAGGGGGTTATGTTCTGCATAAAATGGTTGGTTTCTTCTCGTTTGATTTGGGGGTGATGGATCTTCTTCTCCAATGAAAACTACAAAACAGAACACCGTTAGTCTCGCCACGAGGAGAAGGGAGGTTCTCTCCGTGACCACACTCCGGCGTGAGAATAAGTATGTGTTTATGAAGAAGAAGAAGTATTAGTGAAGTGAATGTAACTTGAAGTTTTTACCTGAATTACTCTTCTATTTATAGCCGGGAGTTTGGGCGGGAAAACTTGTTATTGAAATGTTGACGGAATGTGCTAACTCCGTAAGCAGTTATTTCCTCCTCCGTCAATCTTCTTAATCTGACATGAGAGCACACGGATCGCTATTCAGATCAACGGCTGGGGTATTGCCACGTGGAAAGTAGGCAAGTGGAGATTTCTTTCCAATTTCATGCCATCATCGTGACTTCAAGGGAGTACGAGATGATGACACGTGTCCAGATGGTTATAACCGCCTGGTGTTGCATGATTGAGCCTTCTAGAAGATTATTGCCATAATCCGGTGTGATTCCTTACCGTGTGGTATCATTGGAGTAAATAATATCCAAGTTTGGTGTATTATTTAAGCGGGGGTGTTAACTGGGATTTTCTTCCCTGATTATGGAGAGAGGCGCAAGGATTTTATTGATTTCCCTTTGGCGCGTATGTGTTTACTTACTATTCTTCTTGATTTCCTTTTGTAAAACCAGTGCGCTACCGCGCAAGGTCTTAAGGATGGTTTAGAAGATGAGGTTATGGTATGGTCCCAAGTACTCGAAGCGAGGTTTTTGGGACCTTACCCCTTCAAGTCCCCCAGTCTAGTGTTGCTCTTATGCAAAATAAGTGGAGCACTGGAGTATGAGAGAGAGGTATTTTTTGCTTTTGGAGGTTTTTGGGCTCGAAAAAGATGGGGAATCTTCTAGGAGAAGGTGTTTGTGCCCGTTATTTTGATTTTTGAAAATCTTTGACTCTGGGTATATGGAAAGGTATGGTAACGACTGTTGACGTGTGACAGGCTGTCATTGTCAAACTGTACGTATCTGACCATGTTTCCCACGAGCGCGTGAACTCGCGTTTGTACTATTCCCCACTCGCCTCTGATGATTGGATAACTGTGCCATCCCGAAAAAGGGGTGGTATTGCAGTTACCTAGGCTTTTTATGGCGGTGGGTATATAAAGGTTTTGAGTTTCTGATTTTTCAGTAATCATTTCTCCGTTGAAAAAAAACCCCCCTCTTCTCTTTATCTTCTTTACCCACTATTTGGAAGGGATTTGTAATTTCGTTCTCTTATGTCAACCGGAGATCTCCACGAAGATTCTACTGAAGAGATGGCTGCCGAACTTCCCCCGTTGAAATGGTCTAGGGCAACTTTTGACGGTTTGATTCGGAATCTCAAGTTCCCGGAAAACTGGGGTGCCCGGTATCCTGATGAGGGTCAAACGGCGGCGGATGCCCGGGCCAGTTATGTGACCCTATTTTGAGATTTCTTTTCTGCAGGTAACTTTCATTTACCTGTGACAAAATTTTTTCTTGAAATTCTTGAGCATTACAAGTTTCATATTTCCCAGATGCACCCTATTGGTATGGTTAGGGTTCGTCATTTTGAGTTTGTGTGCCGGACGATGCATATCGACCCGACGGTTCCTCGATTCCATGTCTTCCATCAAATGCATTGTTCTCAGGGGTTTTATTCCTTTGTGCAAAGAGCGTTTGCAAAGAAGATCTTGCTGCAACCCCCAAAATCCTTCCACGATTGGAAACAGAAATTCTTTTTTATCAAGGCAGGAGTTATTCCGATGAAGATGCTTTTTAGAGGGAAGGAAGATGTTCCTACTGAGACCATTCAAACCCCTGTTGACGAAAATTGGTACCAGGATTTAAAAGATGTTCCGTCTATTGCTTTACCAGAGAAAGCCCTTGTTGGTGCCGGTATGAGTCTGAACTGGAGGATGAATCGAGAAGAGAAGCCGGTGTACATGGAAGATGGCAAAAGTAAGATTTTTGCCCTGTTTCTTCACTTCTCTCTCTTTTTTTTTTTTTTGAATTTGCTTTTGCATTCTCCATTGCGCAGTTGTTTCGTTGTATGTTGTTGCTTTCGAAAGGGAAGGTGGGAAAATGACTACCCTTCCAAAGAAGCCCGATGAAGAATTGTGGTATCACCGCATTGTGAAGAACTTTGCTCTTCCGCAAGATAATGATCTCTCTGCGCAACCTGCTGCTGGTGCTGGTAAGCTTTTATAGTAGTGTTTTTATCTGTTGTTTTTGCGTACTTTGAATGAACTAGCTCTGTGTTTTGTAGTGGGTGAACTGTCTAATTTAGGCATTGACCCTGAAAAGAAAAGGCGCGCGCCAACCACTACTGTTGCGCCAAAGAAGAATGATGCTGAGAAAGCTCAATCTTCTAAGGTCAAAAATGTTGGGGGAGAGAAGAAAGGTATGCACCGTTCTTCTGACTCCTGGTGTGATTATGTGGTGGTTTCTGATTCATTGGAGGGTCTTGCACCTGCAGTTGTAAGAAGACCAAAACCAGAACCAAAAGATACTGCTGATAACCCTCCATCCAACCCTAATGATCCCATTGATTTGGAATCAAGTACTTAGCGCTTAGTGGGGAAAAAAGCGGGAAAAGAAAACAGACTGTCGTTGAAGCGGAAGATCAGCCTGCGAAGAAGATTCAGAAGAAGAAAATTACTAGGAAAGGCAACCTGGACGCCTTTATTTCAGAATTTGTTCCTGGTTAGTGTCTCCTTTTGCTCTCTTCCTTTTGCCTACTGAATACTTTGTGATTCGTATGCTT
>JARYGA010037840.1:0-26565 GCA_030545235.1 Helianthus tuberosus | reverse complement strand
ACCTAACCCCTTAAATCCAAATTATGACCCATGGTGGGATGACAATAGGGACTGTATGCAACGTTACCCGATACATGAAGACATACCCATGCCGAACCTAGGAGCCTACCCAGGGTTAGATCCTCTAGATCCCTGTTATGATAATGATGTATTCATTAGGGAGATCCTAGAAAATCCTTACCCATACCAGGCCCCTATACCTCTAAACCAGGAACCCGCACCCCAGATTCTGAACCCAGTCCTAGAACCTGCACCCCCAATGAGTGCAGAAAACGTACAAGAACTTAGGACATTTGGTGAGGAAATTTTAGAGAATAGTGAAAGAATGAGACAGGTGGGAGAGCGACTCGTCTGGATGTACGACGAGCGCAATATGGATTTCTAGATGAATCCATATCCATGAATGTGATGGTGGAAACGGTAGTAATAATAATATTAATAATAAAATAATATAATATGTGTGTATGTGTATGAGAAAAAAAAAAACTACGGATGCCTATTACTAGTAGTGTAATTTTAAATTTCAGTTGGTATTGTAATTTTAATTTCAGTACAGGTGTGTAATAGATGCATATTATATGAATAGAGTAAAGTCGCAATGATCGGCGCTTTTGGCCAGAATGCGTGTCATATGATTGACTATATTAAATATTATTTTGTGATATTAATACGTGGTAATTGTTTAAAATTCAGATGGCCGACGAAGGAAATCAAGAAAATCTGAATAACGATAACCAGAGTAACATTAACTTGGTTAATGAGAATCCGAGCATCAATAATAATGGAAACCAAGTGGATAACAGTGCTATCCAACACATAGTGGCACAAGGAATTATTGATGCAATGCCATTTATTCTTCAAACTGTTAAGGATGCTGATAATAAAAGTAAACATAGCAGTAAGCGACCAATTGAAGAAGAACCATGCCTTATGGTTGTTCTTATAAGGAATTCTGGTCCTGCAAACCAATAGAATTCTCGGGCAATGAAGGACCCATTGCAGCTCTACGCTGGATAGAAAAGACTGAGGCTGTTTTAAAAATAAGCAAGTGTGCTGAAGAAGACAAGATAATGTTTGCTTCTAATCTATTTAAGAATTCAGCCTTAGAATGGTGGAACACTATCCTCCAGTCTAGAGGAAGTAATAGGGTTTATAATATGGAATGAGAGGAATTTAAAAACATGGTAGAAAGGAAATTATGCCCTCCCAATGAAAAGGAACAGATAGCAAATAAGTTTCTGAACCTTAGAATGACCGGGGTAGATAGTAAGGGTTATACTACCACATTCTTTGAATATGCTAGAATAGTACCAACCCTTGCATCAGCTGAACCGGTATTAATCTCCCGTTACATATGGGGATTAATTGGAGAGATTAGACATGTAGTCAAAGCAGCTAGACCACAAACTATAGAAGAAGCTGTAGAACTAGCACATACTTTGACAGATGAGTTAAACCGTACCAGAGAAGAAGACAAGAGGAGAAACCTAGCTCAAAGGCTTACCCAAGAATTCCGTTTTGGGAATTCCAATCATAGGAATATAGGTTCTACCTCTGCACCATACTGCAAAGCTTGTAAGAAAAAGCATTCGGGAAAATGCTCCACTCACTGCAATTTCTGCAAGGCACCAGGACACAAGGAAGAAGATTGCAGGAGAAAATCCAGTAATGGACTATGCTTCAATTGAGAGAAAAATGTCATATCAAGCCGAACTGTCCGAAACTAGCTCCAGCCGTGAACAACAAGAGCACTAAAAATGCTAGAGCATTTGTTCTAACTGCAGATGAAGCTAAAATGATTCCGGACGTCATAGCCGGTACGTTTTTAGTTAATGATATTTTTGCTAAAGTATTATTTGACTCTGGTGCAAACCAAAGTTTTATTAATACTTCATTTTGCAAACTTCTTAATCAACCATTAACTAAACTCTCACAAAAATGTCTAGTCGAGACATCGAATGGAGAAACGATTAGGATTTCTGAAATCTTGCAGGGAGCAAGAATAGAATTTTTAAATCAAAAGTTTATTGCAAACCTTTACCCAATGAATCTGGCAGGATTTGATATTGTTTTAGGAATGGATTGGTTAATTGGCAATAAAGCCAGTATTTTATGTGATCAAAAGTCAATTCAAGTAAATTCACCAAAGGGTGAAAAGATCACAATTAAAGGTGATAAACCATCTAGATCCACTAAATTCATCTTTGTGATGAAAACTGCAAGTTATATAAGAAAAATATCTATAGTGCATTTGATTTCCATAATCACTAACACTAAAGGAAAAGAACTAAAAGACATTCTAGTAGTGTCTTAGTTTTCAGATGTATTTCCAGAAGAATTACCAGGATTACCGCCAGACAGAGAAGTTGAATTCAGAATTCATCTATTACCAGAAACAGCACCAATTGCCAAAGCACCTTACCGTTTGGCACCCGCAGAAATGTAGGAACTAAAGAAACAATTAGACGAATTGTTGGAGAAAGGATTTATACAGCCAAACTCGTCGCCATTGGGAGCGCCGATACTGTTTGTCAAAAAGAAGGACGGATCAATGCGTATGTGCATTGACTACCGTGAATTGAACAAAGTCACGATTAAGAATCGGTATCCATTACCAAGAATCGATGCTCTGTTTGATCAATTGCAAGGAGCTCGATTTTTCTCTAAAATCGATTTAAGATCAGGATATCATCAATTAAAGGTACAGGAAGAGGACATTCCGAAAACCGCATTTAGAACAAGGTATGGCCATTATGAATTTACTGTCATGCCATTTGGTTTAACCAATGCCCCAGCCGCATTTATGGACATGATGAACCGAATATGTAAACCATATTTGGATAAATTCATAATTGTTTTTATTGATGATATTCTCATCTATTCTAAAAGTAAGGAAGATTATGCAAAGCATTTGCACGCACTTTTAAGTCTATTAAGAAAAGAAAAACTTTATGCTAAGTTTTCAAAGTGCGAGTTTTGGTTAGAACAGGTACAGTTTCTTGGACACTTAGTGAACCATGAAGGAATTCATGTGGATCCCACAAAAATTGAGGCAATTACCAAATGGAAAATCTCTGAATCACCAACCGAGGTTAGAAGTTTCTTAGGATTGGCCGGCTATTATAGAAGGTTTATTCAAGATTTTTCTAGAATAACCATTCCCTTAACTAAGTTAACCTGTAAATCCATTAAGTTTGAATGGGGACCAAAGCAAGAAGAAGCCTTTAGAATTCTTAAGCAAAGATTAACCCATGCACCTATATTAGTGTTACCAGAAGGAACTGAAGATTTTGTAATTTATTGTGACGCTTCTAAGTTAGGTTATGGATGTGTGTTGATGCAACGCCAAAAGGTTATAGCTTACGCATCTAGACAACTTAAGAATCATGAAGAAAATTATTCAACCCATGATTTAGAATTTGGAGCTATAATTTTTGCTTTTAAGATTTCGAGACATTACCTGTACGGTAGTAAGTTTACTGTGTTCACCGATCATAAGAGTTTAAAGTATGTTTTTGGGCAAAAAGAATTAAATATGAGACAAAGACGCTGGATGGAGATGCTTAGTGATTATGATTGTGATATCCAGTATCATGAGGGAAAAGCAAATGTAGTGGCAGATGCTTTAAGCCGAAAGTATCACGAAAAGCCAAAAAGGGTACGTTCTCTTAAATTAAATCTGCAAGTAGATTTAAATGATCAGATAAGAGAAGCACAAGAATCAGTAATCAAAGATGATACTGAAAAATTAAAAGGTATGATTAAGGAATTAGAATAAGGAACAGATGGAATTTAGAGATTCCATAAAAAGAGAATGTGGATACCTAAATTAGGAAACCCACGTCATCGTATATTAGAAGAAGCCCATAAGTCTAAATATACAATGCATCCTGGAAGTGATAAGATGTATCCGGATTTAAGAAAGAATTTTTGGTGGATAGGAATGAAAAAGGACATAGCAGCCTATGTTTCTAAATGTTTAACCTGTTCACAAGTTAAAGCTGAATATAAAAAACCCTCAGGATTGCTGCAACAATTAGAAATACCAGTATGGAAATGGGAATTAATAACAATGTATTTTGTTACTAAATTACCCAAAGCGAAGAAAGGTAATGATACCATCTGGGTGATTGTAGATAGGCTAACTAAGTCAGCTCATTTCCTACCAATGAAAGAAACTTTTAATATGGAACAACTAGCTAAATTGTATGTAAATGAAATAGTTTCATTACATGGAATTCCTTTATCAATTGTTTCTGATTGGGATAGCCGTTTTACCTCTCATTTTTGGACAAGTTTCCAAAAACCCATGGGAACCAAGTTAAATCTAAGCACATCTTATCATCCTCAAACGGATGGATAAAGCGAAAGGACAATTCAGACAATGGAAGACATGCTTAGAGCTTGTGTAATTGATTTCGGAGGTAATTGGGATGATCACTTACCATTGATAGAATTTTCTTATAATAATAGTTAGAGTAAATTACAAAAATCGTCCTTTATGTTTACGTCAGATTACAAACTATGTTTCTCCCCCTCTCTCTAAATATTAATGTTTAAAAAATATTAATGTTTAAAAAATACACCATCTCTCCTCTGTTTCTCTCCCTCTCTCTAAAGACGGTCTCTCCCCACCACCCACCAACCTCGCCTCCGCCTGTGACCATCAACCACCCCCACAAACACTAGTCAAAATTAGATTTACACATGATATCGATCAACACGACACAGTAAACTGATAAAAACCTTCAAAAGGACAATCAAAATCATCTGAACGAGTCTTAAAATCAACAATATCATCAGGTTCAACACAAAACCTTTTACTAAAACGCAGATCTGGTCGATCTGGAGTTCAATCTCGCGTTCAACACATGAAACGGAATCGAAGTCAGAACCTCTTTGACGCCGGAAACTGCAACATCGTCGACGATTCTTATATATCGGATGCGACGATCTGAACCAGAGGATGCGGCGATTCTTATAAAGAGTGGGGCAGTTGTGGGGGTGCACTGAACTAGGATGCGGGGATCTGAACCAGAGGACGACAACTAGGGTTCCGATCCGAGAGAAAGTAAGAGGGG
Source organism: Helianthus tuberosus (assembly GCA_030545235.1). Lineage (NCBI taxonomy): Eukaryota > Viridiplantae > Streptophyta > Magnoliopsida > Asterales > Asteraceae > Helianthus > Helianthus tuberosus. The sequence goes on along the minus strand of JARYGA010037840.1, from coordinate 21,484 downwards.
AGGGTTGGGGTGGGAGTTCTTGGTCGCCGGAGTTGGGTGTGTGTACGGCGGTGGTGGTCATTCTGGTGGTGGTGGTCTTGCAATTAGAGAGAGATAGAGCGAGTGTGTGTGTGTGAGAGAACAATAATAATAACAAAAATTCTCCAGATTGGTACAGTAAATGGAAACTGAATTAAATCATATGGCGGTGGTGGTCGGTCTGCTGAGGTGTACGGCGGCAGTGGTGGTGGTCTTGCAATGAGAGAGAGAGAGAGCTGGTGTGTGTGAGAGAGAGAGAGGGTGTGGTGGCAGGTGAATGTTGAAGATGATTATGATTATTAATTTTAATATTTAAGGTATACTAGGTCAGATTTAACCATAAAAAATAACTGGGTTAGGGCTAAAGGACATAACTTGCAAGGGTTTGCAAGCATCGAGTACGTTTCTTGTATATATTGAAGATAAAGGACACAGTTTGTAATAAGTAGCATACATAAAGGACGATTTTTGTAATTTACTCTAATAGTTATCACACAAGTATCAATGCTGCACCATTCGAAGCACTTTATGGACGAAAGTGCCGAACCCCAGTCTGTTGGGCAGAAATTGGGGAAAAGCAACTATCTGGACCTGAAATAGTACAAGAAACAACCGACAAGATCATTCAAGTCAAGGAACGACTGAAAGCAGCACGTGATCGATAGAAGAGCTATGCTGATAACCGACGTAAACCATTGGAATATCAAGTAGGAGATAGAGTATTGTTGAAAGTCTCTCCTTGGAAATGAGTGGTAAGATTCATCAAAAGAGGGAAGCTAAGTCCCAGGTATGTTGGACCTTTTGAGATTATTAGAAGAATAGGACCTGTAGCCTATCAGCTACAACTGCCAGAGGAAATGGCAGGAATACATGATGTATTTCATGTATCTAATCTCAAGAAATGTTTAGCCAATGAATCACTGGTAGTACCTCTTAAGGATATAAAGGTAAATGAACAACTCAAATTTGTAGAAAGGCCTCTACAGATCGAAGACAGGAAGGTTAAGAATCTCAAACACAAGAGATTAGTACTGGTCAAAGTAAAGTGTGACTCCAAAAGAGGACCTGAGTACACATGGGAGCTTGAATCAGAAATGCAAAGAAAATATCCACACTTGTTCCAATAGATCTCGAGGACGAGCTCTAAAACAAGGTGGGGATGATATAACAACCCTAAAGAAAATCGAAACCCTCGAATTATTTTCCGACACCCTAATATATTTTAAATTATCCCAATATGTCTTAAATTACATCCCGTATGTGAAAACCGAGCCCAAATTATGATCTAACATTAAAAATAAAATAAAAACAAAGAAATTCACCTTGTCACGGGCCGCGTAGCCCATGGCTACGTCTTACGCGGGCCGTGAGCAATCGAGAACGAGGTAACACCCGGTGATGACACTTGTCATCATCGTGGCAAGTCTAGTCGATAACCCGGATCAGCTACACCGTTGACTAACTTTGACGCGGGCCGCGTAGCCTCTCGGCTACACCTTATGCGGGCCGCGTAGAGCCCAAAATCAGCCCCTATAAAGCTGGAGCTAGGGCCTTCAGTCGAATTCGCTCAAAACTTTCTTTCTTTCTCTAAATTTCACGTAGTATACATTATACTCGGGTATAATACCCCCCTAAATAGCGAAGTTCTGCTTCGTCGTAAGTATCATAACCCCTGTATACGTATTAGATACTCTGCCCGATTGATCTAGGGTTCTGTAACGGCTGTCGTGGTTCTGCCCGACGTAGTCGTTGGAATGCCGTCTCGGGGAGGGTATTATTAATGTTAAAATGGGTTATTATACTAACAAGCGTGCATTTGTGTAATTTATAGATTGTCACCAGGAAACCCTAAAGGATAATCTAAGACAGCAATGTGAGTAATCTCCTTTTTGTAAATTGTTTTTACCAAAACTCACTTAATTAATTATATATTAAACAGTTATTGAGTATTTGTAAGGATATAATTATCGTCGGTATGTTGGGGTTTTGTATACAAAATTTGTTACTGGAGGGGTAACACTTCCACAAGTCGGGTCAGACAGTACCGCGGGTGGTAATTAGTATGACTTGGAAACAAATGTAATTGCGAGACCGCTCTCAATACTGTACAATGAATTTTATTTAAATTGAATTAAACTGGGATTCACTCACCAGTATTTCCCACTGACAAAATATTTTTAAACGCGTTTCAGGTAACAAAATGTGAAAGCCAATTAAAAGTCAGCTGGACAGCACTGAAGGCTTGGAAAAGTGGCAATAAAGTTACCTAAAAAGAAATAGATGTTTCATTAAATAAAATAAAATTTATTCCTATGAAAATATGTGTACTTAAAACTTGGGTTTTATCTCATGTGTTAAATATTATGAAAATGTGGTATTTCACTCTGATTAAACATTTCCTAACTACGGTTCTGATGAAAAATTCGCTGCCAAAATTAGACAATACCAGATACCACCGAAACTGGCTCGCGGCCGCCCGTTCCCGTATTTGTAATAGGTCGGGGGTTGCGACAAAAAAAAAACTTAAGAATGGAAAGAGTTAATAAGTTATCTTATGGGTGAAAGTAAAATTCAATTCGATTCATGATTTGGAGGTCTATTGCTATATATATTCGAGTTATGTATGTGAGGTTGCGAGAAAGTGATAAATTCTCATAGAAGGTGCTCGAGATTATTAGACCACCCGTAACCGGGCGTTTTATTAAAAAAAAAACTGCCAAAACACGCCGGATATCGCCCTTCCTCCGCCCCCTACGGCGTTTTCGGGCGTGATCTTGGGCGATTTTGTGTTTGGCGTGTTTTGAATAACGCTGAACGGGCAAATGATGGACCAATGGGAACGAGTTCTTGCAGGTCAGAAGAAGGGTTTGCCCGGAGATCTTGGGTTTGGCCGGAGATCTTGCAGGTCAGAAGAAGGGTTTGGCCGGAATTTTGGGCATGACCAAGAAGAAGACAGTTAGAAGAAGAAGGCGGGATGGAACTTTTGGGTTTGTCACATTAGGCCCCTGTGGTTTTAAAAATGCTATATCAGTCCCTAAAGTTTTGTTTATTAAATGTCTCATTTTGATCTTTTATAAAACTTAAAATTTGCAATGTAATTTTTTAATATTGTATATATTTTTTTAAATTTAATGAAGTATTTTAAGTTTTAAATTAAAAAAAATAATTGTGTAATGATTGGAAGGGGCGTTATTGGGCATTATTCTCACTACGCCGCTTTTGCAATAACGCCTAATAATGCCCCCATGCTGACTGCACTGCCACATGACAGAAAACGCCTTAGGGTGGGGGCATTATTCATCTAACGACTACGCATGGTCTTAGTGTCATATGTAAAGTGTCATTAGAAATCTAAAAGAGTGGTATAAAAGCTAAATGCCATTAAAAATAGGTGCTAAACAAATATAATATACACAAAGTGACATTAAAAACCAAAATTAGTGGCACAAAAGCTAAATGTTACTAAAATCGTGTGTTCCTAAATGGCAAAAAACTTTATGGCTTTTTGAATGACTTGAGGACGGTCATGCAAAAAAAAAAAAAAAAAAAAAAAACTATGTTTGGTATCATATGAATATATTCGATGTGTTATATGATAGGTTTAATTCTTTGTAAATTATGTTTTGGCTATGCAAAACTTGTTGGTTTAGGTTTTATGGGTTTTTATTTTTTTTTTGTATTAAAATTCTTTTAGCTTTTATTAGTAGATCGAAGAAAATTTCGAAAGAAAAATTCTTATGAAATTAATGAAATTGCACATTTTTTTAATATATATAAAAAAGGTGAAACAGAGTTTCTAACAATCAAATTTAGCAAGTTAAATATTTTTAAAAGTTTTTACTTATATTTTTTTAACAGTAAATTAGGATCGCTGACGGAAACCCCCCTTGGGAATCGAACGCAGGACCTAATGGTTCCAAAGTCTTGTCTCACCTCAAAGATACCATTAGGCTATAATGTCATGGGCTTTTATTTATATAGTATCCGCTTTTTAACTAAAAATCTAAATTATATGATATAAGCAAATACGAAGAATGAGCGTGTAGTACGTAGCTAGTGTCTCATAATCACAAATGAGCTAAGCACTTCTATATTTGTACGAATTTTAATAGCTAAGCTACCTTCATTAGCAAACATAATAACTTTTTACACGATTCACTATCCGGCCATCCCTTGTAATTTAGTTGTTTACCTCTGACCCATATAGTTTACACCCTAATTGAAATTCCTACACATTCTTAAAGCAACACATTTTTTTTCTTTTTTGGAACTTAAACACTCAACCTCTCAAGGATAGACACGTTCTTACACATCTTTGTATCGCAAGGCCAAAATCCTCTTAACCATTAATGAAAGTCTTTTAACATGGACCAATCCGATAAATTCTACGTGTATCTATATATGAATGAACTGATATTTATAGACCAATTGTCATTTGCTAGGCATCTCGATCCTAGCGAATGGCTCCATTCGTTACCACCCATTCGCTAAACATCCTTAGTGAACGGGTACATTCGCTAGCCCGACTTGTGTGTGTTGTAACATACTAACTATTCAAAGCAAATCTAGACACCATCCACACCTATAACCTCAAAACATGAAACCTACATGGCTATAGACACAAATGCATCAATAGTTAATACTCTTTAGTCATCTTGTATAGACGATCATGTTATATAGTTCTTTTTTTCTTAATTATTAGTGTTTTAAGTTATACTATTATCAAACTATGAATTGTATCAAAACAATACTAACTTTTTTAAAGAAAGAGCTTAATTTTTTTGAACGGCTAATACTATTAGCACTAAAATCATGCTTTGCATTCACCACAGATGGTGGGTTTTTAAGTAAATAAATGAAAAGGCTAAGGAGCTAAGGGTAAAACCAGAGATGTAAACTTCACTTATCAGTTTAGGGTAGTTCTTTCTCTTCATTGCTTTTCTGGACAATATATCAAATATGGCACACGTCATTTTCCCAGCCAGCTCCCGTTCCCCTCTCTCTCTCTCTCTCTCTCAGTGCTTATAGGGCACACCATGATGAGATGCACATAAACACAATAATTATTCGGTTGAACTCTTTCTCAGAACTAGTGCTCTATCTTCTTCCAAGGTTTGTATCTTCATCTTTTTACCTTTAAATCTTCTTGCAAGTTTCATTTCATCTATACACACCTACATACATGTATGTGTGTGTGTGTCTATATATATATGTATAGAGAGAGAGAGAGAGAGAGAGGTTGTCTGTGTTCTTTGATCACTCCTTTATAGCTACTTTGTGATTTGTTCCAATTAAAAGAGAGAAATATACTAAAGAGTATAGTAATTGCAAGAAACTAAAGTTCTAAATGGAAGAAATGAACTTTGTCTCTTGGGTTGATGACGTCCATTGTTTTTGGTTGTTTTTTATGAAGTTTTATTTTTATATATTATTCAACGAGTTAGGGTTTCTAAATATATTGAAGCTTTCCTTTTTGTTTGACTTTGAACCTTTTTTTATAACACTAATTTTTTTTTTCGTTGATTTTATCCATGGGATCGTTACAGATCTACTACTAGATCTTGGTTGATCTCAGTTTTCAGGGTTAATTAAGTCCGACAAATAAAGCTACCCCTTAGAAAACAGATCATATATATATGCATTTGGTAATTAAGAGTGGTATGCAAATTAAATTGATATAATTGGTACAGGAAGAAAAGATGGGGAGAGGAAAAATTGAGATCAAGAGAATTGAAAACAATACGCATCGGCAAGTGACCTTCTGCAAGAGGAGAAACGGGCTGCTAAAGAAGGCTTACGAGCTTTCAGTTCTTTGTGACGCTGAAATTACGCTAATCGTCTTCTCTAGCCGTGGAAGACTCTACGAGTACGCCAATAACAAGTATATATCCTAATTATCCACAATTTTCAGTCGCATTTCTTTTTTAAATTTGGGACATTCCATACAAACACCACACTAACAATCTAACCTTACACCGTTTTCAAAAGACCGTTTGAGTTACACCAAACAGTTGTTTGGAGGTTAGGCTTGCATCATAGTCCAACTACTCTTAAACGGGCGTTTTAGTGTTAATGGAATGGTTGTTTGAAGGTAATTAGGGCTTGCATCACAGGCCCACACCTTTAAACGATCTTTTGAGTTTTTCGTTGAATGGTCGCTGAGTTTGGGGGTGGCGTAGCCAATAGTAAGGCCCTATAAATTTATGTTTCCTCCTCAAGTATACATTCATTATGAAGTTGGGGTTAAAGAGAATTAATGATTCATAACAATTCTTTTATTTTTTCTTTCATCATTTTTGACACCTGGTCAAACAAGCTAAGTAAACCAAATTTCCAATTATTGTTATCCAGACCATTCACAATAAGGCTTACCAGCTCGCTATATTTTATGATACCAAAAAATATCTACTTCAAATACAACTTCATTTTCAATCAAATTTATAGCAGAATGTCGAGGAGCAAAAATTAAACACGACCGGGTATTAAGTTTTCTTTGTAAAACGTTAACTAATGAAAGTTATTGAAAAAAAAAAACAAAACAAAAGCCAAAGCAAAGTAAAAAGGGTCAAACTAAAATGAATAGTGTTTTTGTGTGAGAAAGTAAATTTGTTAACTAATAGGAAACTAGTGTTAAGCCTCCGCGTTGTGGAGATGGGCGTAAAACCGTAATTGTGTCCCCAGGGGTTTATTGGTGAGGCTAATAAAAAACCATGAAAGAAAATAACGATTACGGTTTCAATAATATCAATGTGTAAACCTTAAACCGTAAAAAACTAAACTCATTTAACTCTTGTAGCTGAAATTATAAAAAACCAAAAAGTTTGTTACAACATTCAAAAACCCTAAGGTTTACTATGCTTATGAAAAAAAAAACCAAAACAAAATACACAAAAAGACAATTTTGGCACTATTCATCCAAATGTTAGAAATTAATATATATGAACAATAGGAAATATATGTCCAGCAAAACGTTGTTTAATGCACATATACGACTCGTGTTTTCACCAAGTTACAAAAATGTAGTTTTATATATTTTGGGGTCTGCTATACACACGCCGTTAATAGTCTGATCATACATCCTTTTCAAACAACTGTTTAAGATTGTACCAAACGATTGTTTAAAGATTAGAGTTTGCGTCACAACCCCTACTTTTAAACGCTCGTTTGAGGATTCTTCGAACAACATTTGGAAAGCTAGTGCTTGCATCGTAGCCCCATACCTCAAAGTCAAACGCTCGTTTGAGCTTGGGGGTGGTAGGATTATTACGGGCATAAGGCACTAAATTGTTCGAAGGCATTTGTGGATACAAATTGTAGAGCATGAATCATTACCTATATATTAAAAGTACAAGCAAATGAATAGTAACACAATAGGGATATAAGCAAATGATATTGGTACCGGTATCAAATTTACTAACTGGGTATATTTTCGGTACCGGCTTTTGACATTTTCGGTACCGGTTTTTACTCTCAAATACTGGTGTCATACCGTTGTCGTACCAGGTATATTAAAAGTACAAGCAAATGAATAGTAACACAATAAGCAAATGAATAGTAACACAATAGGGATATAAGCAAATGGTATTGGTACCGGTATCAAATTTACTAAATCGGGTATATTTTCGGTACCGACTTTTGACATTTTCGGTACCTGTTGTTACTCTCAAATACTGGTACCATACCGGTGTCGTACCAGGTATATTCGGTATCGGTACCCACTTTTCGGGTTTTTCGGTACCGAGCTCATCCCTAACATCACCTTTGAGCTCATGCCACGTAGAAACGCAAGTAATTGCACCGTTTAGATTGTTTTTCATACACGTGGTAAGTAAATTGTATTTCGTTTGAATGAGGTTTTATATACACAGCTTCTTTTGTTTTCTTTTTCTGTAATGAATTAATTGTACCATGTAAAATTAACTTAGATATTTAAATTATTGATGAACAAATGGTATCAAATCCTGTAATCAAACCGGTATCGTATCGGTACCAAATTTACTATACCAAGTTAATTTCGGTACCAATATGGTACTCACCTTTTGGCGTTTTCAGAATCGTTATTTTCGGTTCGACACCGGTCTAGCACCATACCTATATTTACGTATTTTTAACGTGTTAGTAACGTCATAACTGAACTGAAAACAACCGAATTTCTAACGTGTAGGACGTGTGGGTCCTACTATTATGTATTAGATTATTTAAAATCATTTTTAGGACAGAGTAACTATCGTTACTACGTCATTTTTATCTATGTTTTGATATTCGGTATCCACTTGCCCTTGTCGGCACGCGTTTTGTAGACTTGGATTCCCGTCGCAACGCAGGGTCGGAAAATCAACTAGTTTCTCACTTGGATATTAATATACTTTCATAATCCTAAACATTAGTTATTTTTTCAACGCCCACCACATAAGGGTATACGGAGTGGTGCGGCAAGGGTGAGCGGCAAGGGGGTTTGCCGGTCGAGAACACCGCCGCCGACCCCCCTTTGCCGCTCGGTTTCAATCTTGATCGTGACCAAATGTCGCTGCGGTGAAGGGAGGAAGGAGAGAGAGGGGGTGTGTGTGGTGGTGTCGCTGCGGTGAAGCAAATGAATAGTAACACAATAGGGATATAAGCAAATGGTATTGGTACCGGTATCAAATTTACTAACTGGGTATATTTTCGGTACCGGCTTTTGACATTTTCGGTACCGGTTTTTACTCTCAAATACTGGTGTCATACCGTTGTCGTACCAGGTATATTAAAAGTACAAGCAAATGAATAGTAACACAATAGGGATATAAGCAAATGGTATTGGTACCGGTATCAAATTTACTAAATCGGGTATATTTTCGGTACCGACTTTTGACATTTTCGGTACCTGTTGTTACTCTCAAATACTGGTACCATACCGGTGTCGTACCAGGTATATTCGGTATCGGTACCCACTTTTCGGGTTTTTCGGTACCGAGCTCATCTAACATCACCTTTGACTCATGCGAAGAAACGCAAGTAATTGCACCGTTATCCCCCCCCCCCCCCCAACAACCCCCCCACACACCAAAAACACCAAACCCCAAGATTATACACACTTCGTTTGTTTTCTTTTTCTGTAATGAATTAATTGTACCATGTAAAATTAACTTAGATATTTAAATTATTGATGAACAAATGGTATCAAATCCTGTAATCAAACCGGTATCGTATCGGTACCAAATTTACTATACCAAGTTAATTTCGGTACCAATATGGTACTCACCTTTTGGCGTTTTCAGAATCGTTATTTTCGGTTCGACACCGGTCTAGCACCATACCTATATTTACGTATTTTTAACGTGTTAGTAACGTCATAACTGAACTGAAAACAACCGAATTTCTAACGTGTAGGACGTGTGGGTCCTACTATTATGTATTAGATTATTTAAAATCATTTTTAGGACAGAGTAACTATCGTTACTACGTCATTTTTATCTATGTTTTGATATTCGGTATCCACTTGCCCTTGTCGGCACGCGTTTTGTAGACTTGGATTCCCGTCGCAACGCAGGGTCGGAAAATCAACTAGTTTCTCACTTGGATATTAATATACTTTCATAATCCTAAACATTAGTTATTTTTTCAACGCCCACCACATAAGGGTATACGGAGTGGTGCGGCAAGGGTGAGCGGCAAGGGGGTTTGCCGGTCGAGAACACCGCCGCCGACCCCCCTTTGCCGCTCGGTTTCAATCTTGATCGTGACCAAATGTCGCTGCGGTGAAGGGAGGAAGGAGAGAGAGGGGGTGTGTGTGGTGGTGTCGCTGCGGTGAAGCAAATGAATAGTAACACAATAGGGATATAAGCAAATGGTATTGGTACCGGTATCAAATTTACTAACTGGGTATATTTTCGGTACCGGCTTTTGACATTTTCGGTACCGGTTTTTACTCTCAAATACTGGTGTCATACCGTTGTCATACCAGGTATATTAAAAGTACAAGCAAATGAATAGTAACACAATAGGGATATAAGCAAATGGTATTGGTACCGGTATCAAATTTACTAAATCGGGTATATTTTCGGTACCGACTTTTGACATTTTCGGTACCTGTTGTTACTCTCAAATACTGGTACCATACCGGTGTCGTACCAGGTATATTCGGTATCGGTACCCACTTTTGCGGTTTTTCGGTACCGAGCTCATCCCTAACATCACCTTTGAGCTCATGCCACGTAGAAACGCAAGTAATTGCACCGTTTATATTGTTTTTCATACACGTGGTAAGTAAATTGTATTTCGTTTGAATGAGGTTTTATATACACAGCTTCTTTTGTTTTCTTTTTCTGTAATGAATTAATTGTACCATGTAAAATTAACTTAGATATTTAAATTATTGATGAACAAATGGTATCAAATCCTGTAATCAAACCGGTATCGTATCGGTACCAAATTTACTATACCAAGTTAATTTCGGTACCAATATGGTACTCACCTTTTGGCGTTTTCAGAATCGTTATTTTCGGTTCGACACCGGTCTAGCACCATACCTATATTTACGTATTTTTAACGTGTTAGTAACGTCATAACTGAACTGAAAACAACCGAATTTCTAACGTGTAGGACGTGTGGGTCCTACTATTATGTATTAGATTATTTAAAATCATTTTTAGGACAGAGTAACTATCGTTACTACGTCATTTTTATCTATGTTTTGATATTCGGTATCCATTTGCCCTTGTCGGCACGCGTTTTGTAGACTTGGATTCCCGTCGCAACGCAGGGTCGGAAAATCAACTAGTTTCTCACTTGGATATTAATATACTTTCATAATCCTAAACATTAGTTATTTTTTCAACGCCCACCACATAAGGGTATACGGAGTGGTGCGGCAAGGGTGAGCGGCAAGGGGGTTTGCCGGTCGAGAACACCGCCGCCGACCCCCCTTTGCCGCTCGGTTTCAATCTTGATCGTGACCAAATGTCGCTGCGGTGAAGGGAGGAAGGAGAGAGAGAGGGGGTGTGTGTGGTGGTGTTCATGCCATCTCTCACCCAATCACACTTTTTTTTAAAGTTTACCACTTCACCAAGTGTCAAACCATTACCAACACTTTTCAGCATAGTTTAAACACTTTTCACTGATTGACGTGGCGCACTCTGATTGGTTGATTTTTTAGTTTGTCACTCTCAAGTGTCTAACCACTCCTTATACCCTAAAACTGCTCCTAAATTAACACCATTGTCAACTATGGCACAAGAACCATCAACCACTTGAGGAGGAACAAACCCTTTGATCCTAAACATTTAGTTGAAAAGAAAATATTTTACGTAGTTAACTAGAAAAATTGCTGTCCATACGATTTTTGCATGCATATGACCTAAAACAAACGCGATTCAAAAGTTTCTCTAATGAGTATGTAAAAGAAAATTGCATTCATTGTTAGGCTAGCTAGAAAATATGAATTTGAATTAAAATTCAAGAATAATAACCACAAATCCCGGGTGATCCAATAAATCAATCTTGTTTACAACAACAACAACAAATAAGAGTAAATTACAATTTTGACTCATGTGGATATATCACTTTTACCTTTTTAGCTTAAATTTTTTTTTTAACATCTGAGCTCCCAACGTATTTTTTCTAACCCTTTTGGCCCCTAACACTAACCCCATCCATTAAATTTAGGGGCCAAAAGGGTTAGAAAAAAAGATGTTAGAGACCAAAAGGGTTATAAAAAAAAAGACGTTGGGGCTCAGATGTTAAAAAATTCTTTTTTGAGCTAAAAGGGTAAAAGTGATATAATCACAGGGGCCAAAATATAATAATAATAATAATAATAATAATAATAATAATAATAATAATAATAATAAAAAATAAATAATAAAAATTTGTAACAATTTAAATGTCTACATTGACTAAGGCCTTGGTGTACACTAACACCTGGAAAGTTAATGGTAACATAGCATGTTAATAGGCGTTGTGCATTACTATCTTATTTTGTTATTGGGCATTAAATAGGCTTTTTGTTAATATGTTAACGAAATGCTAAAGATTGAATTAAATTGTTTTTTTTTAAAACCAAAAACCACTAAAAGTAACGTTATTGGAATTAACGAGGTTAAACCATTTTCCTAAGATGAGATGAAGTGAAATGGGGAAAAGTGAATGATGTTCGACCTAGGTGGAGTTGAGCAGGGTTAAATTATATCCTATGGCCTAACATCTTGAAATCAAAGAGTAGGGTTACGTACCATCATGTTCTTGTTGTTCAAAAGGCATTGTAACAAAGAAATTTTGTACTTCTTTTGCAAGATAATCTTTTGAACAGAAAATTCTCTAGTTAAATGCTACTAGTTACCATAATGTTCTATGGGTACTCGGGTAGTTTCTTGTAAAACCAATTTTTACCATTCTATTGTTTTCTTTGGAACTAGAAGTTGCTAATGAGACTATGTCTTTAGAGTGTTCCTATTTTGGTGCAAGTAAAGTCTGAGTTGCACCCTGATTGAAGTGAAGATAACAAGTAGCATTAGAAAAGACTTTGCTTTTACAATCCACACATTGGATAAAATCCACAATGCTGAGACTTTGTATTGGAAACATAAATTAAGGGGAAGTTATAATTTCCCAAGTCTTTGCCATTTCTGTCAATGGTCTTTGTCTTTTCAATTTTGGCAAGTTTATATAGAAGATATCAGCACAGTCAAGACCCTACATATATATTATATATAAAAACATATATTTTGTACTTTTAAATAACAAATTCATATATAAGTGGTACATGGATCTGTGAAAAAGAACTACCAAACATAAAAAGGGTATACAAACTTCACAATTATTTCTGGAAGAATATAATTTCTTTTACGTGAACACATTATGTTCTTCACATTAAAAATATCGTTTCTTTAGTTGACCTTTATTGTCAGGGGCGTAGCTTAAGAGGGGCCGGGGGCGCCCGACCCCAAGAACTTTTCTCTCAGTAATGTTATATATGTAGTTTTCGTATAAATTTTAGGATATATACGTTTTCGACCCCCCCCCCCCCCCCCCCCTCTCGATCTTCATTGTCAACCTTCGCCACTGTTTAGATGTGATCGGTTAATTACCGATTTCTAGAGAGTAACGCGGCGATTCTCTGAATTGTCACAACCCAACTTCAATCGTGGCTTCCTAAACAATTGCTAATTTACATACTTGACATATTGACCCTTCAAATAAACATTATTACACATTTGACTCTTATATTTGACCCATAACATACTGGTTGGTTTTTTTAAGCATAAAATCAACCATAGAGAGATACAAGAAGGCTACTTCAAGTACACCAGACACATGGTCAACTCAAGAGGTCAATGCTCAAGTAAGAGATATTCTACATTACAAATTAATTTATATGGAATTAATTTATATATAGAAGTCCTTGTGTATATATATGCATGTCACCAATTTGTGTTAATCTTATGGATCATTTAGTTAAATGACTGCAAATAATAAACATGTTACATTTTATAAGTTTTTGTTTTAGGTTGCGTACATTAAAGATTATGGCTGACTTTTTTTTTCTTCCGGTTGAGCAGTTTTACAAGCAAGAGTCAAAGAAACTTCACCAGCAGATTCAAATGCTTCAGAATACTAACAGGTGAACATCATGATTCTTGGCTTATTATATTGTGCTAGTTAACCCATGGTGTTTTTTTTTGTTTTGGTTCCTCACAGTGGCGGAGCTAGACCTTAAAACCAGGGGTATCCCAAAAATTTTTTTTTACGGTGTATTCATATAAAATCCTTTATAGGGGTATCCTCGTATTTTTTTAGGGGTATCCTTTATATAAAATAAAAAAAAAAACAAAAAATTAACACTGCAAAACACTGCGAACACGACTTTGAGCCGTAGCCCGTGCTACGGCTGGTTGCTGTCTCCGCCCCTGGTTCCTCATTATCTCATTATTTCATGTTTTAGCTGAAAGACAAAAGGGTACATGCACTAATCGGTCTTTGTCCCGATTGCCGAGTGTTATGTGCCTTATGTCCAAGGCTTGATGTAAAACTACTATCGAGCCGGGGGTCTCACTGGAAGCAGCCTCTCTATTCCTACGGGGTAGAGGTAAGGCTGTCTACATCTTACCCTCCTCAGACCCTACCTTTGCTTTGCTATTGGTGGGATTTACTGAGTATGATGATGATGATGATGATGATGATGTTTTTCTTTTGTAAACAGGCATCTCATGGGTGACGGATTGGAGCACTTAAATGTGAAGGAATTGAAGCAATTGGAGGGCAGGCTTGAAAAGGGAATCTCAAGGATTAGGTCCAAAAGGGTACGTATATAACAATATCTCTTACATTTATATGTATATCTATCTATGTATTTGCACTCTTGACTATTTTAACATTTTTTCATTAACTTTTTGAATAGCATGACCTGATACTAGCTGAAACTGAAAATTTGGAGAAAAGGGTAAACTCCATATAATCCTATACGTTCACCATTTTCCTTAAAGAATGATGTGTTCTTCTTAATTGATCTTGGTTTCTTTATTGGTTATAATGTCAGGAGATCGAGCTCGAACATCACAACGCATTCCTACGTTCAAAGGTGCAAGTAAGTTATCTCTTTAAAAATACCAAAACGTGTGTCAAAACATAAATGCTACATAATAAATCGATTAGTGCATGCGTGCTAATCTCTTGTGTAAGTATGTGTTGTGGATATATGCAGGTTGCTGAGAGCATGCAGCAGCTAAACATGAATACTGGGGAGGACTATAATGCATGGCAAGCATACATGGCTAGGAACATGCTTCACCTCAATATAATGGAACCTATGACTCTGGAGGCTACTCCTTCAACCTTCTCCACTTGTCCCAAGCCTTCTCTTCACCTTGGGTATGAATATGCTAACTTAGCTACTTAATTAGCACTTTTGAACCTTGCTTAGTCTCTTCATTTTATGAAATGATTTTATCATTAGGTGATGTCGCAAAGGGAGATGACCACGACAATGATGCAGCGGGAGCTTATTATTGTGTTGCTTTTGGAATAAAGATCTTATGGATGCCCATGTATGTTTGGCTAAAGACGTAAACTTAACTATGTTGTGTGTGTTTTTATTTGTGATGTTATCAAATGTTTTAATTTGAATGAAGTTTGCAAACTTATATATCATTAACTTATTACATGATATTGACAAACCCAAAGCTATAACCTAACCAAGGCCCATACCGCTTACTCAAACAAAGAATATGACAAAAACCCAAACTCCTAAAATTTACTACCCAAGTCCCATTTTAGCCTTTTTTTTCCTCGTTTTTTTTTTGACCCTACATCTCCCGAGCCATTTCTTTCCCTCCATCCTTCGCTGTCATCGGAAAAAACCATAACCGCAATTGCACCACTATTGGAAACAACCACAGCCACCCTAGTTGGAAGTTGAAACATCGATCGTTGGAAACCACCGCTATTAGATTATTGTTGCACTATTAAAAGTAACCCAGGATTAAAGCCCCGATTTGTCTCTTCACCCAGATGTCCCTCGAAAATGGCTCAAGCGAGAATATATCGAACCTGCGTCTAGGGGTGTTCATCGGTTCGGTTTATGGCTTATTTGGTTTATTCGGTTTTCAAAATTTTGTACCCCAAACCAAAAACCAAACCAAACCAAATAAGGACTATGTAAACCGATCCAAACCAAACCAAATTCAATTCGGTTTGGTTTCGGTTAGAAACCAAATAATCCAAATAAACCAAATCTAACCAAATTGCACTAAGTACTTTTTTTTCCTAATTTATATTTATGTTTATGTTCCAACTTTCGAACATCGCAACTAATTTACACCTAACAATATATGAATACAAGAAAGTTTCAATGCGAAATAAAACAAACACATCCATAAAGTAGTCGTAGTCACAACCACAAAGTTAAAGCTTCAAAACAAATATCATAGAAACTATAAATAGTTAACAAGTCTAATGGCAAAAAATATAAATAATCTTCAAACATGAGTCTTCCTCCAAGAAAATATAGGTCTTAAGTTCTATTATTTTAGAAATGAGTGGGTTTGAGTTGGGGTTTTAGATTTACATTTGGTATTTTGGGATGCATAAAAATAACTATTTTGGGCTAATAAATTGTATATGGTTTATAAAATATTATTATTTTTATTTAATAATTAATTAAGTTAAATGGTTTATTCGGTTATCCAAATAAACCGAATAAACCAAATAAAATAAAATGTAGATCCATAAAGCGAACCAAAAACCATATTCACAATTCGGTTTCGGTTAGAAACCAAACCAAAAACCGAATTCGTTATTCGGATCGGTTTATTTGGTTACGGTTACGGTTCGGTTTACGGTTTTTATTTGGTTATGGTTTTTTCTGAACACCCCTACCTGCGTCTCACCTAGAAAGGCAAGCCAATTACCACTAGGCCAAGTTCTCACAACTATTTGTTTGTTTGTCCGATTCTTATAGTTGAATATATTATTGAGTATATATACTTTTAAATTTATATAATTAATTATAAATATATTTTGTAAATGGTAGTTCAGTATATTGTTTCGACACATAAATAAAAAAAAATATTCATTCTATTAAGAACTATCGACTTAGTTTCTCTGAAATTACATCAAGTGTTTTTAACAAAATTTGAAAAAAAAAAAAAAAAAACTAAATGGGGGAAAATTTTAAGAGAGTCAAAAACATGTAATATAAAACACATCATATAGATCCTTGTGAGTTGTGATTGGTAATATTCAAAACAATTTATATGAATTAGAGTTTATTATCCGAAATTTGAACTTCAAATTAATAAAGGTCTTTTCCACTTATTCTAGTTTATAGTTGTCTGTTTCCTTTCATACTTTGTCATTGAGATCAAATATTTTATTGTAGTTGGAAAAAAGGTGATGGAGAACGAAAACAACTACAAAATGAGGATAGTGCTTACAAGTTGAACGCTTATTACTCAAATAGGAAAAAAACAATTTAAATCATTTATTACTTTAGCTAACATGTAATAACAAAAAATTATGATCCCAGCTTTTTTGAAATAAATCATTTATTACTTTAGCTAACATGTAATAACAAAAAATTATGATCCCAGCTTTTTTGAAAATATTGTTTATAATAAAACATATATTATATACTTGTGGCCGGATGACAATCACGGACTATTAGCTGACATTTTTTAAACAAGAGGTCCTGATAGAACTTTTTTATACTCATTATTGTGTGTGTATATAAAATGATTTGTTTTCTAATGATAGCGCCAAGCTTGAGAACGAATGTCCTGGTAACTTCAAGGTCTTATATTTCAAAATGTCGTAAAATTAGTTTATTTTTAACATTTGTAAAAGAGTAAAACGCATGAATAGTCCACGTGGTTTGTTAAAATAAAACCCAATATTTAAAAATACACTCTTGCTCGTGGAACATTATTGACCTTCATGGAGAAACGATTTTATATTGAAGCAATATATGGTACCTTTCAATTCAAGATTCTCTAGCAGACGGCAAATCAACTCTTAATGATACAAGGGAACGTTTAGTTTTCTGCTTTTGCCTTTTGGTTCCTTATTTTTCCCTAAGGGTATCCAGGGTGCATGGGAGGTGTGCGGGGAAGGGATTTGCCGCGAGGGGAATGTGCCGCCAACACTCTTGGTGTGCGCCAACCACTTGAGGTGAACTCACAATTCGGTAAATTGTTACCGCATGCGGGGAAGAGGAGGGAGAGGGAGTAATGGTGGGCCCTACTCTCTTTCAACCAATCATACATTTTTTAAACGGTTTGGGTGAAACCACCCCTTGTGATTAAGTGCTTGAGTGGAGTTGACATAGACGAATTTGATTGGCTTCGGTGAGGGGAGTTGAGGGAAGCACCTCTCTCACCCTATTTTACATTTTTGGTTGTTGTGTGATGATGATTTTCTATAATAATATAAGCTCAGGACGCAACAAGCTATAAATTATACGAACACAAACAGATAGGATATAAGGGTAAAATAGTCATTTCAATGATAAAAACTAGCAGAGTTAGCTGCAGGGACTCAAATTGTAGCACTTTTCAAAAGTCAGGGACTCGGGAGACGAAACATTCATTTTAGGGACTCAAGTAGATCTCGCCCCTTGAACCACAAGCACGCAAATTGCATTTCACTCTTTATTTATATATAAAAAATACTCTCACCCAAGACCAACCCCCACCCCCTTAAACACAAACTACCACCAGCATTACACAACAGTTTCTCGTTGGAGCTCAAACAAAACTAACAACCACCGTTTATATTAGCTTATTGAACCTACAACCACCTTATACCACCATCATTCTTACTCTTTCACGTTGGAAACAAAACAACAACCACAGTTATGGTGTAAATGATGGATGATGGTGCGACCTCGTTGTTAGAGTCAAGTTTTAGAGCTACATGTAGAGGTTGGACGGTGGGGTTATTAGTTGCGTGTACGCCATGGTGGAGGTTGATCGTGTTTGGTCACTAAAGTGGGTGGGTAGAGTGGTGGTGTCAGGTGGCTAGTTGTAGGCGGAGTTCGGATGGATTTTGGGTTTTCAAAAGGAGGGGTGGGAGTCAGAGTAGAGGGTGGTTGCAGGAGGTCGGGTTGCATGCATAGTTGTATTGGCAGCGGAGGATTATCACTCGTGTAATAATCCTTAACATCAGAATTTGATCTACAAGGATTGGAAGTGGAGTCCATATTATCCTTGATCAAGTGCACGATAACACACACACACACAAGACATAATGTAAACAAAACTGAATTGGATATTATGAATATGTTGGTGCCGGAAATAATTGCCGGCAAATGTCATTATATACACACGAAGATGGCAGTTAATACGGTGATTATTCTTGGCGGGAATAACTACCATTTGAACCGGTGTGTTTCAACCGTCATGCCCCTTTTCCTTATTCGATACATACATATGTAATATAAGTTTAACTATCCTAAAGTTACATAATACACATATAGTTAAGTTTATAATCTAATACACTCCCCTAAACTTGATTATATTTCTGAGAATGCATTAGAACACTTCGATTAGCTTCATCCATCGCCTTTTCCACCTGCTTGAAATCGAATCGACGTCTTTTCTGCAGCTTTTTCATCCCATGCCAATCATTTCCTGCAATTAACGCGTAATGTTCACCTTCTTCTTCGGGAATGCAGCCATCGCTCATTGCTCTTTCTCTCCGCTCTACAACTGGATCTTGTTTCTCGGAGCAATTCCGACTTCGGCTAATGGATTCATTACTATTTACTGTTTCCTTTTCACAAACATTCTGATGTGTTGTTTTGAATTTGTAATAATATACGAGAACATCTAGATACATAGCATACATTATTCTCATAAACTCACTATCATGGTAATCGTACCCCATGTCTTTCGCTACTACTGCCCATAAGTTGTTTGAAGTAACATTCTTGTGCCCACCTTCTCATTTCACCACCATGTATAACTCGAGCAGATTCACCTTCCTTTCATCACTCGAGTACGCCGGAATCGGTCTTGTAGAGATTCCTAATTTTGTCTTTATAAACCACTCTAACATCTCATCAAATTTGGTCTCCAAATCATAATTATATTTACTGACATATTCAGTATCTTATAACATGTCTAGTAAGGCTTTACAATCTTGAAACTCATGAAACTCCATTGCTTGTAAGATCATAACATTCCAATCCGGTTCTTGAGAAGACAAATTCAGATTTTCAAAATAGGAGTTTAAATAATCTGTTTCGTATTCATCATGTTCTGGACCGAGATTGATTATAGTTTTTTTTCTTTCATTCCAATCTCGTCTTCTTTTGTTAAACCAGAGATTTCATTCCTTTTATTCAAGACAGGAACACTGAACGTGGGAAAGATTCTGCATCTTTATCCATTAGTTTTGACCGTATACCCTTGTATTACTAGTTGGTCGATACTAAGAACATTTCGATCCAATTCAGGAGTGTAAAACACACTCTGAAATCGAAATTTATCATTTCCAGACATAACATCAACAGCCCCAATCCTTCTTATGAATAAAAAATTACTTTCACCGGTTTTGGTCTCTACTCCGAACATATGTTTAATTCGTTTAAAAAAATCTAAATTTCCCGCATAATGATGTTTAAAATTAGTACTAACATACCATATTTCAGACCATAAACCGCCTTCCGTTCCGGTAACTATGAATTCCTGTCTGTAATCATCGTCGGCATCTTGTCTCTGTATACCGGTGTTGATGGCTTAACGTAGTAACTGGATACCGGACCAGGATATTGGTAACATCCTGAGGCAGTATCCTGACTATTACTAACAATTTGCTTGTAAACGTTGGTTACAAGGGACTAATGTTCATGAGGACCAAGTCATCCTGAAGACCCGCTCAAATTGGTTAGGATAAGGACGTTGATGGCGGAAGAATAACTGTTGTAGCGGTCAGCATTAAAGAAAGGCATATTTTATGGGAGTTTACGGATGTTGGTCAATGCTATTAATGTTATAACGGTTATAGGAGCTTAATTCCTAGATTTATAGTTAATATGCACGTGGAGAACGAGTTGAAACAGCCCCCCAACGTTCAGAAGGGAATATTCTCAGTATCCCGGAATAATAGGGGAATATCCCAGATTTTTAGCATAGTTTGTTATTTCTTGTAACTATAAATAGGAGTGTCGGATCATAGGAATGGACACACACTCTCGAGCTCTCATACTCGTACACTCTCATTTCTAGCTGCAAACACACACTAACACTCACAATTCACAATCATTGTAACACTTAGATTCGATCCGAGCATTATCCTGCATTGTATCCTGGTTATTCAAGCAATAAGAAGAACAAGGCAGCCGACGATTGTCAGCTCCCGAGGTTTTATGCCGGAGATCTGGATTGATCAAGGGCTTTCCTCGTACATATCGTGTCAACCTTTACATTTTTGCTCATTGTTTGATTATTGATATACTCTGATATCCTCGAGCTATATCCTGAAACTGTTTCTGTTAACAACTTAACCAACATATTTTTCACTAAGTATTACTAGCACACTATTTCAAAAAACAGATTTGATCACTTAATTGCTTTGGTAATTTTTGACCAAAACAATTTGGCGCCCACCGTGGGGCAAGTGGTGCTATTTCTACCAAAAGCTTTTGCAAAATCATTACTTGGTTCTCTATTTTCAAAATGTTTTGCTACACTATTTTCAATGGCCTTAAGATCAAACATGAGCTCTTCTACCGTGTCTACCACAACATCTGCAACGTTTGGTTCGGTGCTTCCACCACCTCCTCCAAGGACGCAAGCTTCTTCACAGCCTCAGGATATTATCCACACTCGGAATATTCATGGATCTGCTCCTGTTTTGGCCTCTAATGATGAAATTCTAACTTTATTTGGTAGTATACAGGAACAGATGAAGCAACAGCAGGAGACCAACCAAATGCTGATGAGAGAGATACAACTCTTGAAATCCAGCCCAAGCAGGCCCGCTGAGGATACTG